>OU342740.1:416338756-416457098 GCA_910589775.1 Avena eriantha
GAAGGAACACACATGCAATGCCATTGGTTGATCCATATGTGGTTTGTGGAAAAAACAGACATACAATGACTCTAGTGCTAGTTTTAGACTAGAACACACATGCAATGACTCTAGTGGGTCCATATGTGGTTTGTGAAAAGAACACACATGCAATGACTCTAGTGGATCCATATGTGGTTCATGAAAAGAACACACATGCAATGACATTGGTTGATCCATATGTGGTTTGTGAAAGGAACACACATGCAATGACTCTAGTGGATCCATATGTCGTTTGTGGAAAGAACACACATGCAATGACTCTAGTGGATCTATATGTGGTTTGTGGAAAAGAACACACATGCGATTACTCTAGTGGGTACATATGTGGTTTGTGGAAAGAACACACATGCAATGGCATTGGTGGATCCATATGTGGTTCATGATAGGAACACACATGCAATGACATTGGTTGATCCATATGTGGTTTGTGACAATAACACACATGCAATGCCATTGGTTGATCCATGTGGTTTGTGGAAAAGAACACATATGCAATGACATTGGTGGATCCATATGTGGTTTGTGGAAAGAACACACATGCAATGCCATTGGTTGATCCATATGTGGGTTGTGAAAAGAACACTCATGCAATTACTCTTGTGGATACATATGTGGTATGTGGAAAGAATACACATGCAACGAACATTTGTGTATCCATATGTGGTTCATAACAGGAACACACATGCAATGACATTGGTTGATCCATATGTGGTTTGTGACAATAACACACTGATACATTGCAAATGTATCTATAATTTTTGATGTTCCATACTTGGTTTTATCTACTTTCTTATGTTTTGTCCACACTTTGGAGTACTTTTCATATGATTTCTTGTACTAACCTATTAACAAGATGCCACAGTGCTAGTTGCCTGTTTTCTGCTGTTTTGGTTCCAAGAAGTCAGAAAATCAATATTCTCGGAATTGGACAGGACAAAAGTCAAAGTTCCTATTTTACCGGAAGACTCATGGAGCCAGAATACGAGACGGAGGAGGGCCAGGGCCTAGCCACCCCCCAGGCGCAGGCTAGCCTTACCCGCGCCACCAGGTTGTGTGGGGCCCCCTGGCACCCCCTCGGTCTCCCTCTGGCCTATAAGAAGCCTCCCGAAGCCAAAACCCTAAATCGTCAAGCCTCCAGCCACAAAAAGTTCCGCAGCACCGCTGCCACCGAAGGGGAGATTCGGGGGACAGAAAGTCTCTGTTCTGGCACCCTGCCGGGACGGGGAAGTGCCCCCGGAGCCATCTCCATCGATCTCCACCACCATCTCCATCACCATTGTTGATTCCCATGATGAGGAGGGAGTAGTTCTCTCTCGAGGCTAAGGGTTCTACCGGTAGCTATGTGTTCATCTCTCTCTCTTTGCATGATCATATTGTGATCATGAGCTTGTAATCTATATATCTACCTTGCTACTCAAGTGCTTAATAGATCTCTGCTCTCCCCATGTGTGTGAAAGTGACAGCGTGCTCACCATGGTGGCACTTAGGCTAGAGATTACAAATACTTGTTATGAGTTATATTTGGAGTTGGATGTTCCTATGAAATTGTGGTGTTTGTTGGACCATCTAGTGCTCAAGGTGACAGTGTGGGGTTTTCTAGATGGGAAAGGCTTACTTTGAGGTGTGCTGTTATAGCCCTACCATCGATTAGAGTGTCCAACCAGAGAGTAGTTAAGAGTAGTATCATAAAGAGGAATATATTTACATGAGAGTGTCCACTAGTGAAAGTATGATCCCTAGGCCTTGTTCCTAAACATTGATACACCGTTTGCAATTAGATCTGTTACATGTTTGCTTGTTTCCATCTTTATTTCAGTTTTACTTTAGTCTTTATCACACCATCAAGATATTTTCTATCACCGTTACCACTTATAATTATCCATACCACTTGTATTTCACTATCTCTTCGCTGAACTAGTGCACCTATACACCTGACAATTGTATTGGGTGTGTTGGGGACACAAGAGACTTCTTGTATCTTGATTGTAGGGTTGCTTGAGAGGGAATACCTTTGACCACTTCCTCCCTGAGTTCGATAAACCTTGGGTGATCCACTTAAGGGAAAACTTGCTGCTGTTCTACAAACCTCTGCACTTGGAGGCCCAACAACTGTCTACAAGAATAGAAGTGCGTAGACATCACACACATGCAATGCCATTGGTTGATCCATGTGGTTTGTGGAAAAGAACAAACATGCAATGAACTCTAGTGGATCTGTCTTGGCATAATTTGATGTATGTCATGATGTATTTCATTGTAAAAGACACTCACTTTCCATTTTTATACTACTCAGCTTTGCCCTTGGTTTTTTGATACTACTCAATTTTGCCCCCTCTTACTCTTTCGTTGAAGCCCAAACATGTGCCCACTCTGTCTGCTATGCCCTGATTGGTTATCATAGTTGTCACGCGGATCGTGTGCACCAACCATTGATCATGTGTGATCCAACAAGGCTCGTTGCACACGTCGTGCCCTTCACAGGACAGCGCGAGACAGCACGGACGTCTCCCTCAGCGAGACTTCTACAAGAAGGAACACGATGTCGTCCATGGAAAAAGTCGTCGAGTGGTCACGTCACATTTAATCTAGTCTGCAAAGGCTACAAGTCTACTACACGGCAACTGGTCATCCACGGCCCACGGGCTATACCATTTTTACTATGCAGTGTGCCTGCACTCTCACTTCCGACAGGCCCCCACCACACGAACCTTCCACGCGACAGCCGCAGCCAGAAGAGCTGCCTACCGGGGCCCTCGAGGATAAACGTCCCCGCATTAAAAACCCAGCCTACCGGGTCCTCCATTAGCACTCATCCACTCCTCTCTCTTCCCTATCTAGCAAAACCCCACAATCTTGAACGTACATGCACGAACCTTCTCCATGAAACTAGTGCGTGGGGGTGAGTGTGCGGCATCGCCGCCGAGGTGGTGCTTCACATGGCAGATCTGCAAGAGCATCACGCAACACAAGGCGAGGAGGACGTGCAGTTGAACCCCTTGGGGGACCATGTGCTCGCCGGTTCTGACAACTTCGGAGGCCCCGATGAGGGCGTGGAGTTCGACGAAGATGCTCCGCTTGTGTACCCGGAGGTACATCTATTTCTACATGTTTCATATTTTCTGCTCGAGCTTAATCTATCATGGCTTCATAAAAAAATCTAGTCCTAATGATTAGATGCAACGTACGAACCGGTACATGGAGAGATCTAGTATGTTCTGAATGAATCCATATTATTTATTTATTAATAAGTTATCAAGAACACAAACCACATTAATTTAGGAGCGAGCTGGGGAGACGGCCGTAATGAACTGCTGAACCTGTATAGACATGTTATTGCATCGAAAGTAACTTGGAATGGTGGAAGGAATATATATTTATTATTTTGCTCATTTCGGTTTGCATTTCATACATTACAGGTAGATTCAAGTGAGATGGACTCTGACAAGGAGAACAGGGACAACAAGAGCCGCCATGTCATGAAGAAGCTCAAGAGCGGGGTAATCCCTTTCTGCACTCGACTTGGGGAGCTCAGGTTCCCTTTCTGTAAGAAAGGAGTCAACCCGAGGATTGCCAGCTTGATTCTGCATGTGGTTGGCATCGGTAAAAGCCCGGCTAGTAAACACAAGTCGGCGACCAAGGCTAAGCACGCTGCTTATGGCAAATTCCTGAGGGAGTATGTCAAGACCGGCCTAGTGTCCCCTTACTTAGGAATCATCAACTTCTAGCCAACCAACCCATCACTGTGCTGGCCCGACCACTAATAATATTTAGTTCTCTTACCGTTTCTAGACCCTTAAACTATGGGGATTTCTATTTTCGTACCCTTCAAATTATATTCAAGTTCATCTGTTTATGGAGTTAAAGTTCCGGTGGCATACTCGTTATTTTGCATGGATAGAGGGGTGCCCCGACAGATATAAGGGTTATCCTGTCCGCTAGATCACAGAGGATCAACGGTTGGTCGGCACGATCAGTGTGACAACTGTCTCGACCAATCAGAGCGTAGCAGCAAAGATGAGCACATGTGCGAGAGATGGATACAAAGAGAGGGGAAAACCGAGTAGCACTTAAGAACCAAGGGAAACCCTAAGTAGAACTTAAAAACCAAGGGAAAAACTAAGTAGAACTTAAAAACCAAGGGCAAGACTGACAAAGGGATTCAAATAGAAAATAGAAAATGATTTAAAAAATGGAACCAAACTGCCAGTGTTACGCTCGAGGGCAAAACTGAGTACAACTGAATCGCCAAGGTTAGACACGAGGGAAAAAATGTGACTCACGGTACGCGTGTGCAGTGCACGGGGCAGCAGCGGACATGTGTGGCCGTGCATGGTGCAGTAACATACGCGGTGCATGGTAGTGCAACAAAACATCGCTTCCCTTCTCCTTTAATAGAGGCCTCCCCACTCTCACTCATCACTCACTCGCTCACTCAACCATCTCCATTGTCCCATCACCTTCTACAAACCCCCAAGAAAACCCCAACCACGCCGGCGATGGAGAAGAACGACGGGGTGGCCATCGGCGCCTCCAAGGCCGTCGGCGAGGAGGCCCCCATCCCCGTACAGGCCCCGTCCCCGTCCCCACATCCGCCGTAGCCGCCGACGAGGAGGCCCCCGCTGGTCTCGGACAGATCCCGCTCGGCTGGGACCCCTACGAGGAGGTTGTCTACATAAGGCCGGAGAACCCCTACGACACCAGCATCGCTGACCCATGGTCGGAGGTAACCAGGGTTTTCTCCCCTTCCCTTGTTCTTCCCCCTACCCATCGTTGGATGCTAGATTGTATGTTATTAGGGCTCATCTATTCGTATTTTTATAGTAGCTAATCCTCTTCTGTTAGATCTCGATTTTCGATGAACCCCCATATTCATAGTTGGGATCAGTATTCAATTTGGTTTGAGATTTGGGGAATCATCAGGAGATCTCAATCGGTTAATTTATGCAAATAATCAATCATGATAATCAAAGTATCTCAATCATGTCCTTATTACACTCTACTGTTTTTTCCAACAGGAGGATAGCAGCGACATCCGTAGCCAAGGACACCAAGACTCGTCATGTGCTGAGGAGGCTAAAGTCTAGCCAGTACAACAACTTCTTCGCCGGCGACATGTACAGGTGCCCCTTCTGCCCCACCAGGAGGCTCCACGCCACGGACTTCAACTCCCTCGTGAAGCATGCCGAGGATGTGAGGACCTGTGGCGAGTCCGTGAACATCCACATCTTCATAGCTAAGCACCAGGCGCTCAGTCTTCACCTCCGCAACCTCCAGAAGGTGGCTATCGAGGAGGGTCGCATGCCCCTGATCAAACCCAAGGTGCACAAGGTCAAGGGACTGGGTAGCAAGAAGTGGAGGAGGCGCTAGAGGGAGGAGGCGGAGGCCCTTCTAGCAGAGGCCACGAGGGGCCACCAATCAGCTGTTGTTGTTGCTGCTGCTGTAAAGTAGCTTCTTTTGCCTTGTCTGTGTTGAACTTGTCAGCTGCTGCTGCTGAGCAGCCTAATTGTTGCACCTCGTTAAGTACTGTACTATATAACCTATTTTAGCTGTTTTATCTACATCTGCTCTATTTACTGAATTTATTTATGGTGTTGGTTAGTTTTGCTGCTCTAGATTTGCTACCAGATTGGGTAAAAACGAGGGCAAAAGGAACAATGAATGAAGAGAGAAGCTGCTCTAGATTCGCTACCTTTTGGGGCAAAAAACACAACTGTTAGCTAGAGACGGGAAAAGGCGCTCTTAAAAAGGCCAAATAACAAAAAAAAACTTCCAATTTAGGCGTCAGGGCGCACGTAACAGCCAAGCCTTTGACCAGATGACCCCCCCCCCTCCGAGCGCATGTGAGGGCTTCGGAATGGAGGGAGGGAAAAAGTGAGGACAAACTAAGGGAGCCACAATGTTGCTATAGCTAAATCTGACAAAAAGCTGAATTTGGCTTTACCATGCAATTTGGCTAGAGCTCCACAATGTAGCTATTCTAAATTCCTGCACCATGCGGTCCCACCGCTGACAAGAATAGCCTTATTTTTTGTCTAAATATATGAGCATAGAGGACACATGTCACACACAAGTTGGCTAATCAATTTGGAACCACATTTGGCATCAGAGCACCCTCTTGCCTCGGTTCCCTCTTTTGCTCAATTTGGAACCACCTCCATAGTGTAGGGAACTAGTTCCAAAAGCCAAAAAGTAAATATGGAACCACTTTTGCTGGGAAAAATAGAAATCCCTAAACTATGTGGTGCGTTGAAACCTCATGGTTTTCCACCGACACGTGTGTTGCAAAGTTGCTTGATCGTGCATGCTTACACAAGTGGCCTACACAGAAACTAATAGAAGCATGGGAAAATGAGCTTCAATTTGGCAAATTCTAGACAAAATCACCCAATTAAAGAAAGGAAATTGCAAGCTTTGCGCAATCGGCAGACCTGAGCGGCTGGGTCCCTGTATATGCTTACACTTCTTAAACTTGTTGGGAATAATGGTTGTACACTTCCTTCTGTCATGTCACGTTACATCGTGCCAGCACCGCGCACCCACTGCGGATCGCCAACGGGATGGTGGTCTACGTGACCGGTCTCTGCCACGCCAAAGCGTCGCACACCCATCCCATCGCCTACCGGGACGTCCACCGAATTTAATCGCTAGGATTGGAAACCAACGGTGCTCGCCGGTCAAACTTGCTTCTGCTTGGGTATGACCGGAATATTGGTAAACGCAATTTAAGCATCGCCTTCCATCTCCACGACACATCACTGTGCAAAAATCCCCAACTCCTTCCTTCCTTCCGCCGCCACAGCCATCGCAAGAACCATTGACACTGCCACAGGCACCGCCTCTGATGGGCCATACCACCGCAACAGATCACTCCACCACCACGCCCAGTCCTAGCCACCGCTACCGACCCTAGGCCACCGCTGCCGCATTAGCTGTTGCCATGGATGCAGAGTATAGCGTGTTCAGCGACGGGAGCGACTTCACCGACGAGTACACCATCACCGCCCATGGCACCACCAAGCTAACGGTCGTCCACACAAATGCGTCAGCGTAGGTCGCCAAGGTCATCGCAATGTACGGGCGGTGTCTATAGGAGCCGATGGACAGGTAAAAGATCATCGTCCTTGACCTCGAGTATACCAGAGATAGGAAGAGGACGATGCTTTTGCAGCTGTCCACGCACAACCACTGCCTCCTATACCACGTATGTAGGGCCAAATCTGTATGCCCGGAGCTTCGCGAGTTCCTACACAGGAGGGAGATCTACTTTGCCAGCGTCGACATCAAGAACGACACTCTGAAGCTAGAGCGGGATATCCTCGTTCATGTCGTCAATCATGTCGATCTCCAACGTTTGTGGAGGCACCCGGATGGCGATACGAGGAAAGCCAGCATGGCTAGACTCGCTGCCGACATCATTGACCGTGAGTACACCGGCATGAAAGTCGAGTTCCCGAAGCACCTGCACGAGCGATGGGAGTGGAGGCACCTGAATTACGATGAGATCAAGTACGTAGCCAGGGACGCGTATGTCTGCTACGAGATGCTCAACAGGATCTGGCGGGTGGGTGAGTGTGTTGTTTACCACTACTAGTTTCGCATTTTGTTCCTAGTTTTATCTCGCCTGTATTTTATCTCACATGTATTTTCTAAGTATTATGTGTGTAAGAACCGAGCTCGTATGATCCCTGTGCTATTAGGTAGTTAACCTGTATGAATTACATTTCCCCCTTTTGTATGATCAACATTCATACTTACAAATTATGTCTGTGCCATTTGCATGCGGCAGAATCCAGGTCTGACATGCATAAGGTGTGATACAGTCATAAGTCATAACCAAATCTAGATTATAGTGAAGGATACAGTCATAACCAAACCCAGATTATAGTTCGACAAAGGTAATACATAGCAGTTTGTAGTTGCTCATAAACATAACAAGCCCCATACAAACACAACAATCATTCACTAAAAGTCTACATCCCAGCCTGTTGGAGAAGGCAACCGATCCCAGGATGCCTTCGGTCGCTTGCCCTAGCTTGTAGATTCATCTACACTCTGGCATCTAGGGAAAACAACCTGCCTTGGTGGTGGTTCAATGATGCGATGCTTGGAACGAGATTTTACAATCTGGCGGTATAGCTCGTGGATAACATACCCGTCAATTGCAGCATACTTCAGATTAGGTTAAGAAAGCGGCTTAGCCTCCCAGTAATCGTGCCCTAAACGCCTCCACAAACATCTCGGCAATTTGCCCTTCATGTCAGCGTACCACGGGTCGATGAGTTCGGAGGCAAGATTGGCCATCCCGATCCTGCCGCCCTTCGTCCCTGGGATCCAGTAAATTTTCTAGATGTCCACTCTGCACTCCTTTGGGATTTTAATGTTGATAGTCAGGCTTCCAAGAAGTTTAGTGTCATTTGTGATGTCAACACTAGTAAATGTTATGTGCTGGTTCACGAGAAAGTCATGAAATAGATCCCTAATCCTTTCGCCCCCACCTGCATGAAAATGAATTCAGACAAATAATATAGCAATAACTATTGCAAACAGACGGTTCAAGAACAAAAAGACAACAAAGTCTATCAGATCCCGTCAGCCCCCATCTCGCAAAAAGGCTGGTATACGAGGACGTGCCCCTTCATGGAGAGTTGCACCACAACGATCCTACGCTGATCACGGCTGTACTCGAGGTCGAGACCTATGAACCTATTTTTTCGAACCGTAACCAACTCGTGTAATTATTCAGAGTGTTCCTCACCGTCCGAGGGTCGGTGGTGTCGACGACATTGATCTTCTTCCTGCCATGTACTTCTATGTCTAAGTATGCAGTCTCTTTCCTGCCGTTGTTTCGAACATCCAAAAAGTCCATGACTATAGGCAAGAGGGAAAGAATACGGAGGAAGAGGGTGATGCCGTGGCGGAGGAAATGGATGAGGCCATGGAGGAGAAAGATGATGAGGCCGTGGAGGAGGAAATGAGATGGAGAAGTGAAAGATTGGAACCGCCCTTACTAATATCTGGAATGGTGCACGACCATTCGTTGTAGGGTGAAGGTGGATAAAAATAGCGGTTTTACACGTCGACGCTAGCGCTACCTAAAATTTGTTCTACGCCACTTGCATGTGGTGGAATCAGGTCTTCCATGCATGATCCAAGTCAAATGTAGTCATGTTTGCGCATGCTGACCTTCACTCACTGACAGGCGGGCCGCACATTTCTCTCTCTTATGATTTATTTTTTCACTTCCTCTAGACGGTTCCGGTGCACGCCCTCAATAATTACGCCCCCTTCCTTGTCTTCCACGCGGACGAGAACCAGCGGCAGCGGCGGTTCCTCACTGGGTCACTCCCTACTCGAACAACTGCCCCCATCCCTGATTCCATCCCCTCTCGAATCCATCCGCCTCCTTATCACAATGCCTCCATTAATCTACCGAATTCCAGACTCCATTTGCCGCTATGGGTAGAGCTTGGGGTAGCAGCAGGCAGAAGCGAAAGGCATGCGACGACGACGCGGATGGCCAGGGCGACCGCCACCGCGAGGATTGGGGATGGCCAAACCTCAACATCGCGAACGTGCACAGGATCGCCACGGGTTTGGACATCATATCTGTCGGCCGCCTCGCTTGCTGAATCCCTAGCTACCGCTTCACGAGGCGGGACATGGACGAACAACCGTTCGACACGCCAGGCCTTCTTTACCCCGATACCAGCAAATGGCCAAACCACCGTGATGGCCATGTAAGTTCTAGTATCTTGCTTATTGGTTCAGTCATATCATTGATTCATATGTGCTGAACTCTCATCGGAATCCTATGTTCCTTTCGTAGAACGTGTTGTGTGCACGCGCGGTTTGAACAAATTGAACCATTTAAGACTATTATGTACAACGTAAGCTCTACTCGTACCTGATATTCTGGTATTTTTGTAGTGACACAGTGTTACTTTAGATGATAGACGAGTTGTCAATTTCGATTTGCAATGGAATGCCTACTAGGTGATATTCTGTTTCCTAAAATAAAAACAAACTGATTAGATGATTTAAGGCTGTTATGCCCCCGAGCTGTTTATGATCATCGCCAGGAGTTTGTTCTGGGGGGCTCTGCTCCTACTCCATATATTGGGTATCTTCGTAGTGACATAGGCACAATTTAGGCGATATCTAAGGAGACACTCGTATTTAGGCGATATTTTGGATACTTTGATCTAAAGGTCCAGTTGTCAAATTGTATTTGCAATGGAATCCATGCTAGGTGATTGTACCAACTGACAACAAACTCTGTAGAATATTAATGCAAAACTGATGCTGCTGGATAAGTGGTCGGAATCAGTAGTGGTGAATATCAAGGAAGAAGAAGAGACGGAAATGGGAGATGACCAGAACTGGGTGGGTGGCAACAGCGAGTGGCTGGTCCTTTTATCCTAGGATGGGAGTACTTGGACTCTAAAAAATGGCTACATATCATTGAGATTTACATTGCCATCTTTGGAGGGTGTCGGCATTACTACATTCAACAACGAGTGGCTGTTGTCCATTTCCGAATTCGCTTACAGGTTCAACATGGTAGAACTTGAGCTCCTGAAGGTACAGCTCCCACATAGACCACGGGAGGTGTGGAAGACCTGGGAGTATGACCTCTTAGCGGTGTTCGACAAGGAAATCACATTCATTAGATGCCTAGAAGACAAGGAATGGACAGTCTTGCGCGACAACTTCCTATGGCCGGAGAAGTATGTCGACGCCGTCTTCACCTCCAGCTACCATTCGAACAAACCGCAACGCATTTATGCGGTCACTGAACCTAGCAGCGACGTGCGTGTTTGGGAGCCGTCCTTCTGGGGTGAGTCATGGTGTCATATAGCATGTAAAATCCCATTCAAAATTCTACTTACTGACTGTAAGTAAAACGCAGGTACCCACGCAGCCCCGCGCATCATTCCAACTCCGATGATCGAAGATGCAGTAGAGATGCTGAACTTGGGACACGGCGCTGGTTCCTGGCACCTCTCGGAGGCGACACGAAACAGGATGTTCAACTCATGTAGATTCATATCAGGGGAGCACTAAACAACGTTGGTGATACAATAGAATATATGGGGACACAACTTTCTTCATACCCATCACTGTGGTGTCACATTTTCTCGAGGTCCGCATGCCCATCCAAAGACCCAGTAGAGCAAGTCTGGAGCAGAGTCAACAATCTGATGGGACAATCTGTGTTTCTTGGGATCAACTACCCTTTCTTTGTCGGAGCCCCTAGAGCTGTTGAACATGTAATTACTTAGGCAGCCTGGATCCTGATGCTACTGCTACTGGTGGAGCTGACGAAGAACTAGCTGTTGCTGCTCCTAGTGAAGCTGACAAAATACTTGGTGATGCTGCTGCTGGTGATGCTGACGAAATACTTGCTAATGCAGCTGCTGGTGAAGCTGATGAAATACCTGTTGAGGCTGCTGCTAGTGAAGCTGACGAAATACCTGCTGAGGCTGTTACCGGAGTCCAGGAAGAACATGCTGGTGTTGTTGCTAAGGTGCCAGCACTTCCAATGTTGATAGCAGATTGTGTGTTTGCTAAACACTCACGCGCCTATCATGTTGACACTCCAGATCCGACCTGGAGCCGAATCCACATCAGGGGGAGGGGGCCTACAATTGGCTCATCAGTGGGGTCATACGAATTGATGGAGAATGATAGACGGCCAAACACAGCATTCTGGTTCGTTCCGATGATACCACCAGCTCCAGGGACATAGTGCTCATACTGGCAGATCCGATGAACCATTTGTCTTTATCTTTATCTTTAGTTACGCTTATTTGTGTAAAGACTAAGTTGTGCTTATTTGTGTAAGACTAAGTTAGTCCTAACTGTGTAATATTCAGTGAAGCCCAGCTTTTCTTTCCACGCCCATAACAGCAGAATTGCAACATAGAACAGACAAAGGTAATGTGCATACTAGGCATTTTTGCTCAGGATAACAACCACTTCAAGTAAATGATACACGGTGTATGCATTTGAACACATCACTAGAATGTGCCACCTATTGATGATTGATGACATGAATCTAGCTTTTCTGCGCGTATTTGCATTGAATCGCTCATTGATTTGTTCACATTTTTTTGGCAATGGCCGATGAACTCCACTCTCTTGGTAACATGCTTCATCAGCGAGCACTTGTTGATGCAATGCAAAGTACAGAACATGGTCGTCATCGTCATTCCATTTAGGTTCTCTATGTTTCGTCATCATGGAGCTACTAATTTCAAATGAAAATCTAGTAAACAACATATATGTACATTGTTAGAGTATGCTACGGACACGGTACATACATGTTTTTCTACAATCACAAGAAGAAAACTTGATGCATTTTCACCTTGTTGGCATTGTGCCGAACTAGGTGGATATGGCTTTGGGTTTCAGAGAGAAAGGTGCCGTGGCTGGTGCGTATGCGAGCACGGCGACGGTGAGCTCGAATTCTGGAGGAGGACAACATGACTAAGCATGGTCGGCATGGTGATAGATATCACCCGGGAATGAATTCTGGTCCCCACGCCGTGCCATGGGTGCGTCCATGGTGAGGGCGAGCTCTGATTCGGGATGGGGAGGAGAGAGGGGCTGAGCAGGTTCGTCCAAGTCCTAGCTACGCACCATGGTCGCGACCATAGATTGCCAACCCAGAGGAAGAAAAAGATGCATAAAGGATGCATGCGCCAACACTGCAAGCCTACATGGCAGCCATGACGGCAGCGACATAACGACGAAAGCTGACAGGGGGCCCAACTTGACGGGCGTTAGCGTGATATTTTGAATTGAAACATAAAGTTGAATTCGTGCCGAAAAAGACCCTCTGAGTATTTCGCACGCCAACTTTGGGTAACGCAGCTGATTGTAAGCAACTTGGGTACCGCGTTGCCTGGGTGCCCAAACTTTCGGGCCGCAAAATGATATTCTCTGCGCCAACGCTGCAAGCCTATAGGTAGGAGAGCGGGGCTAAGAAGGTTCGTCCTTTCCCAGCTCCGCGCCATGGCTACGACGCCCCACATATTCCCGCTCCGGGGAAGAATAAGACGCGTAATGGATGCAGGCGCCAATGCTGCAAGCCTACATGGCAGTGATACATTGCAAATGTATCTATAATTTTTGATGTTCCATGCTTGGTTTTATCTACTTTCTTGTGTTTTGTCCACACTTTGGAGTACTTATCATATGATTTCTTGGACTAACCTATTAACAAGAGCCATAGTGCCAGCTGCCTGTTTTCTGCTGTTTTTGGTTCCAGGAAAGTCAGAAAATGAATATTCTCGGAATTGGATGGGACAAAAGCCAAAGTCAGTATTTCACCGAGGGACACATGGAGCTAGAATACGAGACGGAGAGGGGCTAGGGGGCCGCCACACCACCTGGCCACGCGGCCAGGACTGGCCCGCGCCAGGGGGTGGTGTGGCTGCCTCCAGCACCCCCTCGGCCTCTCCTTCCGCCTATAAGTTGCCTCTGATACAGAAACCCTAGGTACCCGATCAAAATTCCACGAAAGAGTCTGTAGCCGCCGTCGTCTCTGTCCCTAGATCGGGAGGGATCTGAGGCTCTTCCCGGCACCCTGCCGGAGAGGGAAATTCACCCTGGAGGCCTTCATCATCATCATCATGCAAGCCTCCGGTGTGATGCGTGAGTAGTTCATCTCTGGACTACGGGTCCATGTAGTAGCTAGATGGCTGGTTCTCCTCCTTTGTGCTATCATGTTTAGATCTTGTGAGCTCCGTTCATGATCAAGATCATCTATTTGTAATTCTGCATGTTGTGTTTGCGGGGATCCGATGGATATTGAGATGCTATTTCAGATTGATTATTGATTCTATCATGTCTTTGTTATTTGTGATCTTGCATGCTTTTTGTTGTTAGTAGCTATCTTGGCCAAGTAGATGCTAGCAACTCCAAGAGTTAGTATTTATGCTCGATAGTGGGTTCATGCCTCTAGTAATCTGGGGAAGTGACAGAAATCTCTAAGGTACTAGATGTGTTGTTGCTATTAGGGAGAAAACAACAATCCTTTGTTCATAGAACAATCGTATTGTTTACTTTACACGCAATTCGTAATGCAATAATCTGTTGCTTGCAACTTAATACTGGAGGGAGTTTGGATGATAACCTGAAGGTGGATTATTAGTCATAAATGTAGTTGGATGGCGGTCTATGTATAATGTTGTAATGCCTAATCGAATCTCAAAGGAGTCAAGATGGTTAGTATATGCATGTATTGCTTTCTCGATGTTTTTCAATTGCCCCGCTGTAAATTGTTCACCCATCATGTTATCTATCTTAAGGAGAGCCACCTCTAGTGAACTATGGACCCCGGTCCTTTCTTTTACAATCGATCTACTATCAACTTTTTACTGCTTTGTGTTTACTTTCTGCAAACTATTACTTTCTTCCATTCGATACGTTTAATCCTTTGTTTTTAGCAAAACCAGTGAGATTGACAACCTCATTGCAAGTTGGGGGCAAAGTTTTGTGGTTGTGTTGTGCAGGTCTCCACGTTGCTACTAGCACCGGTAGTGCACCCTGCCAAGGCTCAGCTAGCAACACCTTTGGGGTGTTTCCTTGCTCCTACTAGATTGATATCCTTGGTTTCGTACTGAGGGAAAACTTGTTGTTGTGCTCATCATACCTTCCTCTTGGGGTTCCCCAACGAGCTCGATATATTTTGGGCCATCAGGCAGTCACGACGACAGCGACATAACAGCGAAAACTGACGGGGGGCCAACTTGACGGTTGTTAGCCTGATATTTGTATTGAAACGTAAAGTTGAATTCGTGCCTAAAAAGACCCTCTGAGTACTTGGCACACCAACTGTGGTCATCGCGGCTGATTATAGGCAACTTGGGTACCGCGTTGCCTGGGCACCTCAACTTTTGGGCCACAAAGTGATATTCTCGCGGCTATGGCTCCTCGTGACGCCGGGATGGCGGGGGTGGCAACGATCGACGGGGGTAAGCCTTTTCGCCCTTGTCGGAAGAAATGGGTATGGCATCAGCCCTGTTGCACGCATCCCTCCGCCTTCACTCCATGGAGCCTATATGGGATCCTTCGTCACGGGGAGATCTTGGCCTTCGGTGGATGTTTAAGGTTGACTGGCAAAGCTTTGGGTTGGACTCAAGCCTCTGGAAGGTGGCCTTTTCCTGTTGCTTGCAAGCCTTGGTTACGAGGTCATAGACCTGAGCCACCACTTCTGGCGACCTATCCTATTCAAGGAGGGTCTTGGTGATGACCATGTTGAGGGCGGGCATTGGCATTACTTGCTTCCCCTCTGAATCAATGTATGGGGTCGCTTTCGCTGGTTTGGACGCGTCCCATCCCAACCTACATCAAACGTCGGATCTTCGACGACCTGAGCTAGTGCCTTCTTAGCTTTGTGCTTCTTTAGCAACTGCTTGTACTCAGCCTCCATAGCTTTTGCCTCCTTGATGGATTGTTACGCCTTGGCCATGTCATTGTCCAGCTGGGCGCCTTGTTCTGCAATGCATTTGGCCTCCGCGAGGATTTCTGCACGCTTCTCGTCAAGCTCTGTAATGCTTCAAATATGAGCGACGGTGATATGCTCGACGAGGAGTGGGTCATATATTGCCCTGTCAACGGGAGTAGCCAATGGATTGCCAGCTACAGACGTTGATGGTGGTGGTGGTGGCTGATTCGATTACTTGGCAGTACCAGGACCTGTGGTGACTTTCTATTCCTGTTGCAGGGTATGACCGGAGGGGGCATGGCCTTGGCCAGAGCCAGAGGCTTGGCGACCTTCTTTGCCATTGCCGCTCTGGTAACCGTAGGTGTGGGAGGAGCTCTCTCACATTCTAGTTCCTACTGATCTTCTTCTATCACGTTCCCAATGGCGACTAGCACCTGATGGGAAGTGTTGGATTTCTCGGCGCGCTCCTCCTTCTCGATCTCCTGCTCGATTTCCCTCATAACAGCATCGTATTCCTCTGAGTTAGCGTCCAAGCCACCGCCATCCATGTTGATGTCGGCATATAGTGCGTCAAGGACTGAGTCGGAGTTGGCTTCGGTGTTGATGGCAGAGGTAGAGGGTGATGGTGGTGGATCGTTCTTGTTGCTTCCTCCGGCTTCAAGACCATGCATGGCCTAGGTGTTCTCCTCGGCATCCGCGTATTCATTGACGATTGAGACCATCTCGCCGAGGGTGAGCGACCCGGCAGCCTGCCGCCTTCTGAGTGTATGCTGGAGGAGTGTTCCGGGCATGATCCCTTCCACAAAGTGGTAGATGAGTTCGTTAGCGCAGTCACCTTCTAGGGTTTCCCTCACCCTCATCCATCTAGCAAGGTATTCACGAGGAGGTTCTCCGTCCCTCTGAACGCATGTGGCCAGATCGAAGATGGTGACGACACCGACAAAGTGTGACCTCCGTGTCTCTAACGCTCAGGGAAGCCAAGCGGATCCACGGGGTCCTTCCACCATTATATCATGCACATGGGCGGTTTGGGTGGGCCTTGAATTTTCCTGATCTGAGCAGCCATACTCCAGAGAGAGGTACGACCCAGATTCTTCCACGAACGTGTCATGCCCATAGGCGGTCCGTGCGGGTCTTGACGAGTCTCCGACTTTCTAGGAGCTAGGACCCGAGTCAATTTCGCTGATGAAGATGTGGATGTCTCCGAAGGGGATGACGGAGCATCACGTAGGGTTCGTCTTCGCTAGCACCCAGAATTCGTCCGGAGGAACGATCGAGACGTTGCCGAAGAAGAGAACACATCTGATGGTTACGGTGTCATCGATTCCCGCGAAGAGCTTGGACCTCGCCCGGTGTAGAGCTCGAAGCGCCTCTTGCCCCATGATGGGCGCCAACTATCGTGGTATTGCCGATGAGTATGCCATGGAAGGGTCCTCACAGTGCGTGTTTAGAGACGTGGGGTAAGGCGGAGAGTTGGCGGGTACGAGGTAACACAGCTTACCCAGGTTCAAGTCCCACAATGGTGGTGAAACTCTATTCCCGCTATAAATCACTATAATGGCAATACGCCGAGTTACAGGGATCGGTTCGCTGTGCAAGGTGTTGTATGTTGGATACCCCAATCGTATGTGTCATTGTAGTTGTGTCTGGTTTATAAAGGCACCAGAACCTAGGGTTACAGGGAAAGGACCTTGCCGGACAAGATAAAGAGTCCTACACTAATACTAACTAGTCTTCATGTCTTGTACTCCAAGGCTCCGAGTATGTCGGTGACTCCTGCGTAGCCTTCCTTTATCCGGCTTGGGCCTCTCTTCCGGATCCATCTAACTAGGCCACCCAGCAGGTCATATGCCATGCTACCAACTATGGGCAACCCGGGTTAGCCGGATTAGAGACGTGCTATGGTGATACCCATTTAGCATATTCCCAATATTACTAATACGAAACCTTGTGCTTGAGAACCACATGGTGGAGTTGGGGACACAAGACAAAAACTTTGCTTTGTAGGTTGCTAGAAGAGAAGAAGAAGAATCAACCCCTTGCCAATTCCCCAAGAGTTCGATATAAACCCTCGAGTCACCATTGTGGGGAAAAGAAGCTTGTTACAACACTCTGTACTTAGAGTCCCAACGAGTTGGTACACACGAAGTTGTTGTCATCACACCTCAGCAACACAAGCGCACCTACCGCAGCCCCTAAGTTATTAGCAGAGACGACCTTCCTCTTGCCACCCTACTCCAACTAGAGGAGCTAGAGACGCAAGAACAGGGGCCCTACACCCTAGATCTAGGCGCTAAGATACGTAGACCAACTCCAAACAACTGGCAAACTACCGAAAACCGAAAACCTAACCCTAAAAACTACGGCGACGCCTTCCCTTCGCCATCTCCGGCTAGCCGCGCCGCTGGAGAGGGCTCGGGGCCGGACTGTCCACTCAGTTTCGACCCTCAAAGCAGGGGGGGGGGGGAGGACCAGACCCTTTCCACTGCTATTAGATAAGTTGTGGTAATCGGTTGGGGATTCTCTCTTTTCATGAGCCTCAAGTGAAAATGCATCTCTCCTCCGAGCCTCTTATTACCATCGTCTTGAATTGAATGTGCTCACCACAACCGAGGAGTCCAACTCCAAAATGACCACGTATGCTCTCTAAGATGTGTTAATGTAACGGAAAGTAGTTCAGAAATCCAATTTAGCCCACACGTGTAAATGAATCCATTGTTTCAAAATAGAAATCCAATTCAGTCCACACGTGCAGATGAATCTATTGTTTGAAAACAATATTATAAAACGTCAGAAAATTCAGAAAAGAATATCTACACGTACCTCCAAACATTCTAAGTTTTCGAGAAAAAAGAAATATTTTTTTGTCCCGTGTAAAAAAGACATGGTTACACGGTGACATATGCTCCTTCAACACTAACACCCATGATATAAAAGATCAATTAGATACATTTAAATTTAAACAAATTTGCGATAACTATTTTAAGACGGAGGGAGTAGTAATACTATGATTTATGTGTGCAAACCCGATAAAATCAAATGGAGAAATACCTTCAAACACTGTAAGATTAAGGGTAGCAAATATATATATCCTAGTAAAGCCATAGTTGGGAATGGAAAACAGAAATCGTGTGACAGAACCAAACGCACTCAAAAAAAAGAAAAAAAAGTGGCACGCCAACTGACACGAGAAACTAGCATAACAGTGCGACTCGGGTATCCCCAGTCACCGCGCCTCGCCTCTGCATCAGCACGGCGATGACCCACCTCCGCCGCCGCCGCCGCTCCTGCTCCTCCACCTAACCAATGTACGGCCTCTGCCTCCGCCATTCCTCCTCCATCTCGCCCAGGCCATGACCTCGACGATTTCCCGAATCCGCCTCCTCCACTCCTCCACCTCGCCGATGTCGCGCCTCCGTCTCCTCCGACGCTGCTCCTCCTCCACCTCCATCTTGCCGCCCTCACGTTCCTGGGATCCCCACACAGCCTTTGCCGCGGCAACGGAGCGCGTCCGCGCTGGGAGGCTCAGCCCAGAAGACGCACACAACCTGTTCGACGAATTGCTGCGGCAGGCCATCCCGGTTCCCAAGCGGTCCCTGCACGACTTCCTTGCCGCGCTGGCCGGTGCTCCATCCTACGACGACCGCAGAAGTGGCCCCGCCCTCGCGATCGCTCTCTTCAACCGCGTGTGCAGAGAAGAAGCCGGAACGCTGGTGGCACAGCCCACAGTCTGCACCTACAACATCGTCATGGACTGCTGCTGCCGCATGCGTCGCCCGGATCTAGGCCTTGCCTTATTCGGCCGCTTCCTCAGGACGGGGTTGAAGACAAACCAGATCGCCGCCAACACCCTCATCAAGTGCCTCTGCTACGCGAAACGGACAGACGAGGCTGTGCACGTTCTTCTAAATATGTTGTCCGAGCTCGGCCTCGGCTGTGTGCCTAATGTCATCTCATACAACACAGTTCTGAAGAGGTTATGTGAAGACAGCAGAAGCCAGGAGGCACTTGAACTGCTGCACATAATGTCAAAAGAAGGAGGTTCCTGCTCCCCCGATGTGGTGGCATACAGCACGGTCATCCACGGCTTCTTTAGAGAGGGCAAAGTTGGCAAGGCATGCAATCTATTCCATGAAATGGCGCACCAAGGGATTGTGCCTGATGCAGTGACATACAGCTCAGTTATTGATGCGTTGTGCAAGGCCCAAGCAGTTGATAAGGCAGAGCTAGTTCTTCGGCAGATGGCTGACAATGGCGTTCAACCGAATGTCGTGACATATAGTTGCATGATCCATGGATATTCCATATCGGGGCGGTGGAAAGAGGCGACTAGGATGTTCAGAGAAATGACCATGCAGGGCCTGGTACCAAATAACTTTACTTGCAGTTCACTCATGACTTCCCTTTGCAAGCATGGAAGAAGCAAAGAAGCTGCAGAAATTTTTGATTCCATGACTGCCAAGGGACTCACACCTGATATCATCTCGTACTCTATTTTGCTTCATGGGTATGCCAGTGAAGGATGCTTTGCTGATATGATCAGTCTCTTTAATTCAATGGCAGGCAATGGTGTTGTAGCCAACTGCTATGTTTTCAATATACTAGTTGCTGGGTACGCTAAATGTGGAATGATCGATGAAGCTATTCTCATATTTACTGAAATGCGGGGACAAGGAATAAGTCCTGATGTAGTCACCTATTCAACTGTAATTGCCGCACTTTGCAGAATGGATAGGCTGGCCGATGCTACGGATAAATTCAATGAGATGATTGCTGTGGGAGTAAAGCCAAACACAGTTGTTTACCAGTCCCTAATTCAGGGTTGTTGTGTACATGGTGATCTGGTTAAAGCTAAGGAGTTGGTTTCTGAAATGGGGAACAAAGGTATTCCTCGTCCTAACATTGCGTTCTTCAATTTAGTAATGAACAGTCTGTGCAAAGAAGGAAGGGTTATGGATGCACATGATATCCTTGATTTGGTTATACACATAGGCGAGAAGCCTGATGCCATTACATTCAATTCATTAATTGACGGGTATGGCTTAGTTGGCAAGATGGATAAAGCACTTGGAGTACTTGATGGCATGGAATCAGTTGGCATTGAGCCAAATGTTGTTACTTATAATACACTTGTTAATGGCTATTTTACAAATGGAAGGGTCGAAGATGGTTTGACTCTATTCAAAGAAATGTTGTGTAAGGGAGTTAAACCTTCAATTGTTACATATGGCACCATACTGGATGGGTTATATCGTGATGGGAGAACTGTTGCTGCAAAGGAAATGTTCGATGAAATGGTTGAAAATGGGATAGCAGTGAGTATTTCGATATACAGTATAATTCTTTTAGGACTTTGCAGAAATAATTGTGATAGTGAAGCAATCGCTCTGTTCCAGAATTTAGGTGCAATGAATGTGAAGTTTGACATTGCAATAATCAATACCATGATTAGTGCAATGCATAAGGTTCAAAGAAAAGAAGAAGCTAAGGGATTGTTTGCTGCAATATCAGCCCGTGGGTTGGTGCCTAATGCTTCTACTTACGGGGGTAATGATAATAAATCTTCTAAAAGATGGAGCAGTGGAGGATGCTAACAATATGTTTTTGTCAATGGAGAAGGGTGGCATCATTCCCGGCTCCCGTCTTATAAATTGTATCATCAGAATGCTGTTGGAAAAAGGTGAGATCGCCAAGGCCGCAGATTATTTGTGTAAAGTCGATGCAAAGAGCATCTCACTTGAAGCTTCAACTACTTCATTGATGTTGTCTCTCTTTTCAAGGAATGGGAAATATCAGGAGGACATGAAATTGCTCCCTGCAAAGTACCAAATTTTCGGTAGATTTGGTTGAGTAGTTGGTACATTGCATATGAGACCAACTCCTCGGAAAGCAAATTGAGCTTTTTCTTGCATAAAGCCTTCTGCCAGTATAAGTGTATAAGAATCCAAACTGCCTGCTTGTAGCAAGTGCATTCATTCTGCGGTGTGTCAAAGTCGCAAGAACATGAAATATCTTTGAATGTTTTAATATTCGATGGGCAAGGGAAGGTAGACTGAGTAGTCTTAACACAACTGGCTACGCCTGATGATCACCTGATGATCACCTGCCCCTTCTCGAGGCAGGTATGGCACGAGAGCCTTGCATGGCTACGCCTCTCTTGCCCGCCACCTTCCGACGAAGCTACGCTCTTCGACTGGTGGACTGAGGCCCGGCGCTGCACGCCCAAGCAAATGCATGGGGGGCTAGCATCTGCGACACTGCTGATCCCCTGGATGATCTGGAAGGCGCGAAATGACTGCGTGTTCCAGCGTGCGCAACCGTCTATCCAAGCCCTGGTCATCAAAATCAGAGAGGAGGCCTCAGCCTGGATCCTGGCGGGAGATAAAGGACTTTGAGACATAGCCCCAACCACTTGGGATGTACACTAGCAGCTGTATCTGTACTCTGGGTGTTTACCTCTTAGGAGGCATGTAACAAACTCTACCTTTTCAATATAATGAAACGCAAAGCTTTTGCGTTTTCTCAAAAAAGTAGTCTTAACACAACTGGTTGCAGTTTTAGGGTTTATGGCTTCTGATGGCGACCTATGAGCGGGAAAGGTAGGCACATTGAATACTTATTTAATATTTTTAACAGCCACCTGAGATTTTTTTAATCTCTCTAAGCAATTACTTTCCTTTGTATAAATGCATTTTTAGCAATGACATTCTCAGTCATCTGCTCTGTATGGAAGGGTGTATTCACTTTTGGTTTGACAAATCTGTTCTGTGTCTCAGGGCAATGTCACTCTCACTTGATGCGACAGAAGGGTAACCGCTCCTGATGATGCACCTTCTTACGATGATGGAATTGGGTATCCGAAATATCTCCTGTCAGGTAGATTTATCTTGACCTGGAGGTGATTAGAAATATGCTATGTTTATTTTGGATGATTGAGCATGCTTCTGTACTTCGATAGACAGCTCAAAGCATTATGGAGATCTTGGACATACATTCGTTCATCAATTCTGCCTGTCCTTAATGAAATTTAAGAGCTGATAGAGAGAAATGTAGTTTCGAGCTTAACATGTAAAGAGGGAGGCAACCATGGCCAAGTTTGGCTCTCCATCTAGTTCTGAATGTAACCGCATGTATCGAATTCCTGAACTTGTTCTCTCTTGTATCCAGCATGACTTTAATGCTGCAATTTGATTTAATATGATATCTTGCTTCTAAGAAAAATGAAATGGGTAGGCACAGAAAATTATGTAATGTGTCAGATAAGATAGCAATTGGCTAGCAAGTCTTTCCTTTTCGGTTATCAAATCCACTCCAGTTGTATGAAATATGAATCAATGAAGATGCTATTTTTGCACCAGGCTTAGTTCTCTGCTTCAGGTATACACACACAACGAGGACTACCTAGAGTTCCTCCACCATACCCATCCCTCTTCCGAACTCAGTTTCTTTCTAACTTGCGCAATCCGAAAAAAGTTGAAGGAGAACCATTCTCATTTTCTTGCTCAATCTTGAATGAGCACTGTCACTTAGATGTAAACTGAGTTTGCAAGGAATTGGGGTGGATTAGAAGGCATCATTCTGCTGTAACTGAAACTTCGGTTAATAGAAAACTTGCGTTACTCGCTAGCTAGCTAAGGGTTCAACCGAATTCCTGTTTTTATGCACCTTGTACAGGTTGGATCTATCCATTTTGTAGTAGAATATGATATCTAAGTCGGTGCATCATTAATTTATCAATCATTTAGTTCTTTTCTGTTATTTGGCGTTACTGCTGGTATTGCTCGGCTGTAAGCTGCATGAAAACTGTGGTAGTCCCAAAATATTTGCACAGGAATAGTTGCAGAAGAAACTTGGTAGCAGCCAGATTTCTGTTGCCGACTGGTAGTTAGCAAATAATTGTACACATGCTTTGTTTCTAGTTTTAGAGGTGTAGTAGTAATTCAAATTGTCGTGTGTGATAAGGTAGCTGGCACATACATGTTGATCGCATATTTCTCTCTCTTCTGCAGGCCCATCTCTTGGAAGCTGATGAGCAACTATGACCTCATCTAGGTGGGCACAAGTGAAACCCGTTTCTGTCGACACTTTGACGCGGAAGAGGGTAGCTGCTCCTGATCATGCGTCTGCTTAAGATGATGGAACTGGGTATCCGAGGTGGCTTCTGTCGGTTGATTTGTCCTGGTCCGGAAGGGATTATACAGATCTTTTTTTTTGGGCGGTCAGGCATATATGATCTCCATGATGTTATTCGGTGTGTATAGGTAAGCAAATAAATGGGCTCGAACAGTATATACCCTTCCCGATAATCTATGAATTTGCAAGCAAGTCTCTTTTTTTTTCTGTTGTGAATTTGTGACGGAGACAAGGTCAGCATCCATCTGTATTATGGGTCAATAAAGATGCTATTTTCCCAGTCATGTTGTCAGATGCCTAGTATATGCTTCATGGTTGTATAATGAAGGCATTACAGGTGTCAACTCACAAGCTGAAGTTAAACATAGGTTCTTGGGAGCCTTCCATTCTACAGCTGTTATTTTTATTTTAGCTTGATCGCGTTGCTTGATTAATGTCTTTGTGACTTGTAGGAACCCATGAGTCATTATGGTATTCTGTCTACTGGGAGTGGAGCTGCCACAGGTTGGCATTTCAGAACTTTGCACAGAATAATATGAAATAAAGGAACTTGATAGCTTGCAATTGCGTAACTTTGATTGTGTGCTGCTGTTGTGTTCAATCTTGTTAACTACTTTCATCTTGCAGAAAGGTGACGTGGATCTACATCTGGAAACAAATGTCATGTTGATGGAAATGTTTAGTTACATGAGGATTGTTTTGTGCCATCGGCCTTTTTACCGCTTAAATATTTAGTCTGCACATAGCAAGCTAAAAATAATAACCAGGTAACTACAGATACTTTTTTTCTTCTTCTGAAGTTGCCATGAACACAGAGCACATTCACAGGAATTATTCAGAGTCTTTGTGTGATTGCTGGACCAATAAATCATGCTACCTCCGTTCCAAAAATATAAGTCTTTTTAGATAACTAGTTTAGCTTTCTAAAAAGGCTTACATTTTGGAACGGAGGTAGTATATATTAGTACAAATGAGGCTTCCACGCACCGATGGTGCGTGGCATCGAGCATGATGGCTATTCTGGACGAGGCAGAGGGATGCCAGTAATCGAAGGGTGTTGGATTAGTGAGCTGTTCTTGCTAACTCTTGTCAAACCCTCGGTCGAATATTTTGAGTTGACTGCATACATCTTTGCCTACAATGATGAATGGTGTAAAATTCCACCAACTTAGTGAACGTATTGGAGAGTTTGAAATGTAGATTCCTGGGATGTAGTGTACCTATCGCTTAACTTTGTAGAGAAAAAGAAGTAGGCATGCAGATCCTCGTAGTTCTCTACTATTAACCGGATCGTTTTAGTGAGAACAAACATGGGTTTCTATGGATGTACATTGTCTCACCATTACTAATGTCCTTGCAAACAATTTATGTCCAAAATGCTGTCCAACATTCTTCATTTCAACAATAATATAGCTCACCTCCTCGAGCCATATGCTCAAATTTTAGCCTTTTCATCAGATGGGCGACAGTTATATGCCCAAGCATTGCACATTCATCAGCAGTAATCATACTACTACACATGCCCTGTTGCTGAAACTTTATGCTACAGGATGCAGAGTGCTATTCATGTCTGTGCTGGCAAATCAAGGATCCGCTTCGTTGTTTTCAACATTCAGAACCATTAGATGCACCCACTTTGCTGGTCTAACTGTGGACTCCAACTCGACTCAGCGGTGCCCTTGACGACGCCAGGTTCAGCTCCTTGCTCCGCTCGGGCATTCACACACCGACCACATCTTTGGCTGGTTTCAATCAACAGGCAGCAACATGCTACCAGGGAATTTGCTTCCCCCAGTGTTATTTTCACACCAGATCTGCTTCTATCGTGTTGAAAAACAAACTTTTTGCTGAAAATTGCCCACTGTCACTAGATAAGTTGTGGTAATCGGTTGGGGATTCTTTCTTCTATCAGCCTCAAGTGAAAATGCATGTCTCCTTTGAGCCACTTTTTACCATCATCTTGAATTGAATGTGCTCACCACAACTGAGGAGTCCCACTCCAAAATGACCATGTGTGCTCTAACATATGTAGTATGTATATGTTCTTTTCTTTTTGAGACAATGGTTGTACCTCGAAGGCATTTCAATTCGAGGAAATTGCATGGTGGGACCGTGAACTTGCGAGGAGGTACAAGCGGCCCACTGAACTTGGCGATGGCGGCCATTTTTGTCCAAATCTTTTCGAGCTGAAATTATCCATGTTAGCCTATGAGTTGTCGGACAGATGGGCACTTCTCATAAATGTCTTGAGCAACTACTCCTCAAAGATGACCCTGGTTGAATTGTTACTTCCACCCAGGGTCCACGCCACCAATCACCTATCAAACCGATTCAACCTAAATCTTGAACCGCAACATCCAATTCCCTGATTCTCCACCATTCTCTCTCGCCCGATATACTTTTTTTTTGCGAAATTTCACTGATCTATTAATAATCATCAACAGCAGTACAAAGTGTTCCAAAAGTAATAAAAATTACAGATAGGTCATTGGACCACCTAGCGACGACTACAAACACTAGCACAAGCCGAAGGTGCGCCGCCGTCCTCGCCCCTCCATCACCGGAGCCGGGCAAAACTTGTCGTAGTAGAGCTTGTTGTAGTAGACGGACGGAAAGTCGTCGTGCTAAAGCCCCAAAGGATTAACGCACCATAGCAGCAACCATCGCCGAAGATGAACAACGTAGATCGGAAAAGATTGACCTCAAAACACACATACGAAAAACGACCAGATCCCAAGGAACCCGTCGGACACATGACTCAACGCGCCCTCCGCTGATGCTAGACGCACCACCAGAACGAGGATAGGACGGGAAGGACCTTATTCTAACCTCAGGACGTAGCCGTCGTCTCAACATCCTGAAGAAGACATTAAAAATAGTCTATAGAAAACACTGAAACCTCCCGCCGGCGAGAGGCCGTGGTCCGCCACGTCTCCAAGGTCCTAAGACCGTCGGAGACGGGACAGACTGGTGGCGTCGCCGGCAGAAGGAAGGAACCCTAGATGGGTTTGCCGCCGCGGCCTCCTGGAGAGCTCTCCTATCAAACAAACCGTGATATGTTTTTAATTTCACTAAAAAAGTTTGCTCTTTTGCCATTTAATATATACTAGAATTTATGCATGCAAGCCCGGTAAAATCAAATGGAGAAATATCAAGCATGGTTGGGATTTGGGTTTTGGGAACTGGGAAAATAGAAATCGTGTGACCGGAAGATGGGATCCACTCAAGTGGGACGCCAACTGACAGAACACTGCGTACGAGCACGTACACGCAATTCCCCAGTCACCGCGCCTCGCCTCTGCATCAGCACGGCGATGACCCACCTCCTCCGCCGCCGCCGCCGCTCCTGCTCCTCCACCTAGCCAATGTACCGCCTCTGCCTCCTCCACTCCTCCTCCTCCAGCTCGCCGATTTCCCGAATCCGCCTCCTCCACTCCTCCACCTCGCCGATGTCGCGCCTCTGTCTCCTCCGTCGCAGCTCCTCCTCCACCTCCACTTCCACCTCCACCTCCACCTTGCCGCCCTCACGTTCCTGGGAGCCCCACACAGCCTTTGCCGCGGCAACGGAGCGCGTCCGCGCTGGGAGGCTCAGCCCGGAAGACGCACACAACCTGTTCGACGAATTGCTGCGGCAGGCCATCCCTCTTCCCAAGCGCTCCCTGCACGACTTCCTTGCTGCGCTGGCCCGTGCTCCATCCTACGACGACCGCAGAAGTGGCCCCGCCCTCGCGATCGCTCTCTTCAACCGCCTGTGGCGAGAAGAAGCTGGAAAGCGGGTGGCACAGCCCACAGTCTGCACCTACACCATCGTCATGGGCTGCTGCTGCCGCGTGCATCGCCCGGACCTAGGACTTGCCTTATTCGGCCGCTTCCTCAGGACGGGCCTGAAGACAAACCAGATCGCCGCCAACACCCTCATCAAGTGCCTCTGCTACACGAAACGGACAGACGAGGCTGTGCACGTGCTGCTTCATAGGATGTCCGAGCTCGGCTGTCTGCCTGATGCCATCTCGTACTCCATTGTTCTGAAGAGGTTATGTGAAGATAGAAGAAGCCAGGAGGCACTCGAACTGCTGCACATAATGTCAAAAGAAGGAGGTTCCTGCTCCCCCGATGTGGTGGCATATAGCACGGTCATTCACGGCTTCTTTAGGGAGGGCGAAATTGGCAAGGCATGCAATCTATTCCATGAAATGATGCAGCAAGGGATTGTGCCTGATGCAGTGACATACAACTCAGTTATTGATGCGTTGTGCAAGGCCCGAGCAATTGACAAGGCAGAGCTAGTCCTTCGGCAGATGGACGACAATGGCGTTCAACCGAATATCGTGACATATAATTGCATGATCCATGGATATTCCATATCGGGGCGGTGGAAAGAGGCGAGTAGGATGTTCAGAGAAATGACCATGCAGGGTCTGGTACCAAATAACTTTACTTGCAGTTCACTCATGACTTCCCTTTGCAAGCATGGAAGAAGCAAAGAAGCTGCAGAAATTTTTGATTCCATGACTGCCAAGGGACTCAAACCTAATATCATCTCGTACTCTATTTTGCTTCATGGGTATGCCAGTGAAGGATGCTTCGCTGATATGATCAGTCTCTTTGATTCAATGGCAGGCAATGGTGTTGTAGCCAACTGCTATATTTTCAATATACTAGTTGCTGGGTACGCTAAATGTGGAATGATCGATGAAGCTATTCTCATATTTACTGAAATGCGGGGACAAGGAATAAGTCCTGATGTAGTCACCTATTCAACTGTAATTGCCGCACTTTGTAGAATGGGTAGGCTGGCCCATGCTACAGATAAATTCAATGAGATGATTGCTGTGGGAGTAAAGCCGAACGCAGTTGTTTACCACTCCCTAATTCAGGGTTGTTGTGTACATGGTGATCTGGTTAAAGCTAAGGAGTTGGTTTCTGAAATGGGGAACAAAGGTATTCCTCGTCCTAACATTGTGTTCTTCAATTCAGTAATGAACAGTCTATGCAAAGAAGGAAGGGTTATGGATGCACATGATATCCTTGATTTGGTTATGCACATAGGCGAGAGGCCTGATGCCATTACATTCAATTCATTAATTGACGGGTATGGCTTAGTTGGCAAGATGGATAAAGCACTTGGAGTACTTGATGACATGGAATCAGTTGGCGTTGAGCCAGATGTTGTTACTTATAATACACTTGTTAATGGCTATTTTACAAATGGAAGGGTCGAAGATGGTTTGACTCTATTCAAAGAAATGTCGTGTAAGGGAGTTAAACCTTCAATTGTTACATATGGCACCATACTGGATGGGTTATATCGCGATGGGAGAACTGTTGCTGCAAAGGAAATGTTCAGTGAAATGATTGAAACTGGGATAGCAGTGAGTATTTCGATATACAGTGTAATTCTTTTAGGACTTTGCAGAAATAATTGTGATAGCGAAGCAATCGCTCTGTTCCAGAATTTAGGTGCAATGAATGTGAAATTCGATATTACAATAATCAATACCATGATTAATGCAATGCATAAGGTTCAAAGAAAGGAAGAAGCTAAGGATTTGTTTGCTGCGATATCGGCCCGTGGGTTGGTGCCTAATGCTTCTACTTACGGAGTAATGATAATAAATCTTCTAAAAGACGGAGCAGTGGAGGATGCTAACAATATGTTTTTGTCAATGGAGAAGAGTGGCATCATTCCCGGCTCCCGTTTTATGAATTGTATCATCAGAATGCTGTTGGTAAAAGGTGAGATTGCCAAGGCTGGAGAATATTTGTGTAAAGTTGATGGGAAGAGCATCTCACTTGAAGCTTCTACTACTTCATTGATGCTGTCTCTCTTTTCAAGGAAAGGGAAATATCAGGAGGACATGAAATTGCTCCCTGCAAAGTATCAATTTTTTGATAGATTTGGTTGACTAATTGGTACATTGCACATGTGACCAACTCCTCAGAAAGCACAATTGAGTTTTTTTTTTGGCATAAAGCCTTCTTCCAGTATATCTGTATAAGAAATCCAAACTGCCTGCTTGTAGCAGTGAGTTCATTCTGTGCTGTTTCAAAGTCCCAAGAAAGTGGAATGTATATGAATCTTTTCATATTCGATGGGAAAGGGAGGGCAGACTGAGTAGTCTAATACAACTGGTTGCAGTTTTAGGGGTTATGGATTCTGATGGCGACTGAGGAGTGGTGAAGGTAAGCACAATGAATACTAATACAATCTTTTCTAGCAGCCACCTTAGATATTTTAATCTCTCTAAACAATTACTCCCTCTGATGCAATTTAATTGTCGTTGGTCTTGGCCTAAACCTTTGACAGTTAAATCGCATCGGAGGCAGTACTTTCCTTTATATAAATGGATTTTTAGCAATGTCATGTATGCAAGGCTGTATTTACTTTTAGTTTGACTAATCTGTTATGTGTCTCAGGGGAAATGGGTCCCCAAAGAACGGATGTTTGAGATTAATGATGCTATATGCAATTTGCGAGAGGCTTCTGTACTCTATGCTTTTATAGTTGCACTGGTGGAGCTTGTTGCATACATGTGAGAAAAGTATTTCCAGTATGATTTCTTTCTGCTTTAATTATTTGAAGATTCAACTATTTTTCTTCATGATGTGGGCAACGGTATAGCCAATAATTTACCGGTGTGAGTTTTGCTTCAGGCTGCAGGTCACCAACACTGCCTTGGGTGACAGAAAACTTATTTGCGCTCGTACGCTCCTGTGTATATCCCTCTCCAGTTTGGATGCCCTCAATTCTTCGTATTGCTCTTCCACAGTAAGGGTTCCAAGGATCCAAGCTGCAACCTTTACCTTCCCCATTCATTTCTTTATCCTCCGCATAATGTATTGTACCATGCATATGCGAGAAATGATTTGGTATTTTCCATATAACTGGGAAACACAGTTTTTGAAATTTTTCTAAACACAGGGCGCATGTGTGCTCAGAAGTACAGAAGTCCATGTCCCACTTACCAGTTACTACTGTAGGGTATCTTGAATAAAGTAGTTTGATAATGGTAATAGCTTGACTAGTAGTGTGAGCAATCGTTCCTTTTAACTAAATTCTTCATTCCCTTTAATGCAAGATTTTCCTACTGTAAACATTCGTGTGCAATATTTAGAAATTTGTTCTGATATCATTTGAGATCATGGCCTAGTGTATTGAAGCCCTGGACATGGAAAGATCCATCCGTGGAGATTAATAAGTACGTGTTGATGACGCCGAGTCGAGTCGAGTCCTTCCAGCTCAACGAGGCCCTGGACGAGACCTCTTCTTCGCGCGCAATTAACTAGTAGCTACTACCTCCGAAGCACCGATACTTCAAACTCCGCCGTGTCCGCGTATGATACTCCACCGATACTCCGATACGCCGATACGCGGGCGGTACATGTATCCCTGGAGTATCGACTTTTCTGATTTAAAAAGAAAAATAAAAAAATGCCGATACGCCACTGGGATGTCGTTGACACGGCTGGGACACAGGAAGCCCAGTCAAGGCCCACTACTGACCTTAATAGCTAGTGCGTTTTCTATCTATTTGCTCGAATTGATCGTTGTAGCGGATTGGATCGAGGCATCGGGAGGAACAGCATGAGCGCACCACCGCCGTCGTTGTCTGGAGTTGCTCGCCGCCGTCTAGAATCGCCTCGTTTCCCGTGCTTGCTGCTCCTTTCGTTGTTGTTACCGCCTGCTGCGCTCGCTGGCCACTGATGCTGTTTGTTTCGATTTCTTTTTTTCTTGCCGCAGTCACTCGTATGTACTCCATCCATGCAGTCGCTCGTTTTATCCACTGCAGTAATAGACAGTGTATGCCCTTCCAGAACAGGGGAGAGGTGGGGATTCATTCTGGGCAGAGACGCCCAACTAGAGAGCGGTGTACGCGTCGTAGCCCGATCGATGGAGTAATAAGTAAGTAGGAGTACGTGTTGACATGGTGGACCTGGAAGCGGACGGACGCCGAGTCGATCGAGTCCTTCCAGCTCAACTAGTCTCTCTACAAGCTTTTGCTTCAGTCTGCAGAGCACAAACACCACTTCTGATCTAATGTCTCTCTGATTCAGGTTCAGACAATACCCAAATTAGTCTGTATATGCATGCTTGTACAATTTCGAATTTTTCCATTTTGTGGTCTAATTCAACTCATCATTCAGTTTACAAATCATTTAATTATGTCCATGATTATTTTGTAAGCTGCATTGAAACAATTGTGCTAATTCCACAACGTTTTCATAGGAATGTTTTTTCACAAGAAACATGATAGAAGGTTTGTATCGCTGCCAACTGATAATAATGCTTTATTTGAACAGTTTTATAGAGGTGCCCTGTTTAAAGATAGTCATTCATAGCGGCGAGTTTAATTATTTCCCGCAAACCCCTGATCTCTTATTTTGCAGAACACGTGACCGGTGACTGCACTCTGAGAATTTTTCTTGTGTTGATGGTGCATAAATAATTTTAGAACTTTCCCTGCACATACAGATGGAGAAGAGCTTGCTGCAAGTAGAGCTCACCATTGAAAAGGAAATCCCTACATGAAGTTCCCAGTTGCCTTGCAAGATCCAGTGAGCAGAGACGTTTATAAGATTCAAACCTGGCTCACCTCTCCAAATGGAAGAAAATATTGTTCAAGGGTGCAAATTCAATTAAGATTGTCCAGTTGAAATCACCGTAAGCGACAAATGAGTGTGTTCCCTGTCGTCGGATTGAGGACAAGTGCGCCATGAGGGGGTCCTCGAGGCGTGTGGAAGAGAGGGGTGTGAGACGTACGGTGTTCCGGGACGGTGAGCAGACAAGTTTACCCAGGTTCGAATCCGCCGGCTTTGGACGAATCCTACTCCTGCTAGCAATCCAGTAATACGGCAGAGCCAGAATATGGGTTACAAGGGTATCGCCTGTGCGAGTTGAGATTATAGACTATTGAGGTGTCTAGAGTGTTGGGTTTTGCCCTAAAGGCTCTCCCTAGACCGGCTTATATAGATATTCGGCCTAGGGTTTACAGGAGAGATCAATCCGGCTACGACTAAGAGTTGGTTACAGAGTACATCTTGAACTACAAGTAACATTATGGGCCTACGCCGGTAAGTCTTCTGGGCCTTCCCGTAGTCGGATTGGACTCCGTCTTTCTCCCTGACTAGGCCGCCCGTGAAGCAAAGCTCTAACCCGAAGTGGGCCACCCTGGTCAGTGAGGAACTGTGAGGATACCCGGAAAGTATATCCCCAACAGCAGCCCCCGGAAGCCTCCAAGATCCAAAGTCGGATTTATCATCGTCTAGCTTGATCTTCGTCTTGCAGAATCTTGAAGGGCTCCTGAAACTTCACAACAAAAAATACGATCCGGGTCTTAAAAATAAGTCGAACCTATCAACAGGTTACTTGGATTCTCCAGCTCGATTTCAAACTAAGCCGAAACTTGGTTTCTAACGCCACCTGACACAAGTCATGGTCAAGTCACGTCATCTGACAAGCGTTCCGTCAGCACGACCGTTGGTGGATCCGCGGTTTGCAGAACCGAGGCGCCGTATCAATGCGTGCGTGGAGATCGAGGAGACGCAATCATCGCGTGGGTCCTTCCCAGTTCTTTCCACGACGCGTGGCGGTTATACTGTAGCATTCGCACGAATCTTGGCGCAGTTAGGTGGATATAAGGGGTTAGGATTTTTCCTTCTCCTTTCCACCAGTCCTTTGCCATTTCCTTTCCTCCCAATCCTCCTGCGCGCACAGAGCTTCCTCATTCTTACCCCACAGAACTCCCAGCGCCGCCCCTTTTAGGTCAATCTCTCACCGGAGAAATGGCTTCATCTTCTTCCTCCGGCTTGGCGGCAGCGGCGGCGGCGGCGACGGCGGAAGCAGCAGCGGAGAAAGAGAGCTTCCGCGAGATCTGGATTCCCTGCGCTCTCAACGAAGAGGGCCTCAAGAACGTGGAGAAGGAGGGGCTTCTCGTCGCCGGCGTCTGGCGGAGCGGCTCCGGGGAAACAGTCCCCAACCCGCGCGACAGCGAGCGGGTCCACTTCAGCACCCACCTTGATAGAGGTCTGTCTTTTCCTCCCTCGGAGTTCTTCTCCGAGGAGATAGATCATTTCGGAGTTCAACTCCATAACCTTCCTCCCAACTCTCTCTTAGAGATGAGTGCGTATGCTTCGCTTTGTGAGGGCTTTCTCGGCATTAGGCCAAGTTTGACTCTCTTCCGGTATTATTTCCATGTCCGGAGAAATTCCATTACCGCCGGTGTTCCTTACATCACCGGCACTATCAGCTTTTCACTTAGACACGACCAGGCTTATCCCAAAATTCTAGCTAGTGACTCGGTCAAACAATGGCTAGCCACATTTTTCTGTCATAGGGATATTCCGGCTCCCGACAAAGCTACTGCTTTGCCGGCTTTTGTCGACGGAGCCGCCACGGCCCAACCTTCTTGGGACGAGACTGCTCCGGCTCTCACCGACGATCTAATCCTCGCTAAGAGACGGATCGAATATTTAATCAAACACAAGGGTCTAAAGGGATCCGACTTGGTCCAGTGCTGGGTCTCTCGTTGGATCCAGCCCCTTCGGTACCACGGGGATCGACTGATGCACTCCATCACGTCGTCCAAAAAGACTCCCTCCGCATCAGCCCCAAAGCATACACCACTCAAGGCTACATAAGCCAGATCAAGTGGCTGATCAAGGAGCGGATCGAGAGGAGAATTCTGGAGGTTTCTCTGGATATGCATACAGCGGAAAACCCTGTAGTGCCGGTAAGTTTCCATCAGTACACCTTTTATGTGTTTCAATCTTCGAGTTACACTGCAATACTGATATGTTTTCTTGTTTTCAGCTTGCTGACCTCCCTGAGTCGGAACTTGCTCCACTCGAAGGATATCCTCCTGGGTTTTCTCAGGAGACAGAAGTGGTCCCATTGCCAGACCTTGCGCTCAAGAAGCGCAAAGCTCCGACAGTTGGCTGTTGGCACAAAGGAGGTGCCTGTTGTGAAGAGGTGACGTTCAGTCACAACTTCCGCCTTTGTACTTTATTCGAATTTCTTTCCGAGATGTAATGTTTCCAACTTTACTATATTCTCAGAGCAAAGCCGCTCATCAAGGGTAAGGGGAAAGGTATTCCTTTGAAGCCCCTGCGACATACGAAGCTCACCATAGCTTCTCCTGTCGTGGCTCCTCCGACTCCTGCCCCTCAACCTTCTACAACTCCGGCGATCACTCCTTCTCCGGTGGTTGCAGAAGATCCGGCTCCTCCGACAGAGCCTGTGATCCTTGGGTCGCAAACTGACGTCACCATGGGTGCGTCAGATCAAGATAAGGGTGAACCCTCTTCGGGTAATGGTCCCTCGGCAGAAATCTTCGCCGAAAACCTCATCAGCAATCCGGGACTTGCCAAGTTTGGCATGTCCCGGAAATCTGCAGAAGAGATCCAGCGGCTAGCCAGGCAAGTCCTAGAGAAAGCCATTTATCTCCCGAAGAAGAAGCGCAAGAAGTAGAGGACGTCAAGTTCTCTGATCTTCTCCCCCAGGTCCGCCTTCGCGACGAGAGGATTAGGACCGGTGAGCTTCCAACAGCTCTAGTGATTCCTCTGACTCTCGCCGAAAAGGTGGCTGCCGAAGTAAACGCGGGTTTGGATAAACTCACCCGCGAGCAATATCTAAGTCGGAATTCCAACTCATGTTTTTTCTTTTATTTTATATCATATCCTCTAGCCCCCAAGCATGAAGTAGGATATATAATCCGGGTTTATGCTTCATTAGGATGCCAAAGAACAAACTAGTGTAGCCCCCAAGGCTCGTGCTGATATTTAGATATTAGCCCGAGTCTTAAGTAGCTTTCTGACTTTGGGTATTCTGACTTACAGAAAGTATGTTCCTATAACCAGGAATTATTGACCAATGTCTGCGATAAGCGGAGAGAGATCAAAGCTCTCCGGCTTAAAAATGCTGAACTTAAAGTAGCCAAGGATGAAGCCGAAGGTAAACATTCTGAGATTCAAACCTTGTCTTTTGCTTTTTCAACGTCGAATTTTTTCTGAACTGTTGTTCTTTTTGACTTACAGCGCTGGTGAAACAATCCATCGCTATGATTGAAGAGGCCGAGAACCTCAAGACCCTGGTGGTGGAGAACAAGGGACTTCACCAAGAGCTGGATAAGTTCAAGGCGGATCATGAAAGGAGCATAGCTCAAGTCCTTAAATCCTCCTCCATGGCCACCGAAGAGCGTGATCGCAAGATCGCCGCTCAAGATAAAATAATCTCGGACCTCAAGAATGAGCTTGGCAGAGAGAAGGACATCTCACAGGTGCTCCGGGCTGAACTTCAGAGTCTCCGGGAGGAGAAGACCAAGATTGACGACGTCATTCTCGGTACGTTCCATCTGTCTGACTTATCTTTTTTTCTTCGACTTCTATCAATGTCGGATTTTTCTTAACTTGTTTTGTATATAGGTCCTCTGAACTTGACGGACTCTTCCTCCTCTGAGCCCCGCACCCACCGGCTTACCCAAGTCGGTGACCTTCTTCATGACTTCCGCCAGTCCCTTGAGGACATTGGCGAAGCTCTAAAGATTCTAGACATGCCAAGCATGTCGGTTTTTCAGGTGCAGGACAAGGCCAAGGAGATGCCGCAGCTTGTTCGGGACTGGAATAAGTCCTACGCGCGGACTGCTGCACAAAACACTCTCACCATGGTCATGAGCCACCATGGAAACATGGAGATATGGCAGGTGACCAGAGGGTACTGCAAGGTAGACGAAGACGGCCAGAAGCAGGACCTTCAAGCCATCATGCACTTTTGCACCGGATATGGGTGTCACGTGGCTGATCTGACCAACTACGAGATCCCCTTCTTCACCCGCTTAGCTACTCCGCCTCCTCCTCCAGAAGAAACCGAAGAAGTTTCCGACGATGAACGCACCACCTCAGATGCAGACATCTCGGAACGATATCAAGGCGGAGTAACCAGCGAGCCGGCAGCTACTTCATCTCCTCCTGCATCATAGACCAGAAACTTATATATTATTCCAAGAAAAACATGATGCGTTTGTAAATATGTAATACTTTAACTTTGCTAGTGCTAAGCTTTTGATCTATTCAACACTTTTTGGCTTAAAAGATTTTTTATGTGCCTGAAATGTTTACATAAGCACTTGTATTTTTCGTCTTCACTTATCGTTTATCTGGCTTTCCGCCTCGTTCCTTTCATGAGCCGGCTAAACCTTCCGCTGGAAACTTTGCCGAGCAACGGAGCTCAATTGCTAAACCAGTTTAAACTCGGAAACAAAGCCGGCTTCCAATACCAACAATTCACTACTTGGAAAATGCCCGCATCCAGCAATCAGACAAATAACCAAAGTAAATACTAGAAATTTTAGAGTTATACCCGAAGGTAGCAATTTTAGAATCGGAAATCTAAACCAGAACAAACATGAGCATAAAGTACTTTCAAGCATTCTGGGATTTTCGACTATGACATGATCATTTGGAAATAAGATGGTAAAAAACTTCTCAGAAAAACTTGAGGCAACCAAAACTTTTATTTCTCACAGAACATGTACATATGTATGATTTCAAAGAAGGATAAACTAAGAATAAAAGGGACGTAGCTGAGCAATATTCCATTGTCTGTCTAACTCATCCGGATTTATACTGCCTCCAACTCTCTTTCTCTTCTTAGTAGAAGGTCTTTCTTTGACTGGCCTCATGTCAGTTAAGTAGTACGATCCATTGTGCAATACTTGACTAACTAAAAAGGGCCCTTCCCATACTGGGGAAAGTTTGTGCTTTCTTTGTTGCATAAGCCGGAGAACCAAATCACCTTTATTGAAAGATCTATTCCGGACTCTCTGGCTATGATACTTGCGTAACTTCTGCTGATAGGCTGTAGATCTCATTTCAGCAACGACGCGAACTTCTTCGACTAAGTCGAGATCATTTTGTCGAGAAATCTCGGCATCCTCTTCGATATACGCGGCCACTCTAGGAGAAGTATGAATCAAATCACTAGGAAGAACTGCTTCTGCGCCATAGACCAAGAAGAAAGGTGTGTACCCTGTTGACCTGTTCGGAGTTGTTCATAAACTCCAAATTACAGAGGGTAGTTCCTCTGCCCAAGCCCCCGCAGCACGTCGTAGTGGTGCTTCGAGTCTCGGTTTTAGGCCTTGTAGAATTAAACCATTTGCCATTTCGACTTGTCCGTTAGCCTGTGGATGTGCGAGTGACGCAATATCAAGCCAGATATTTTGCTCGTCGCAGAATTCAGTAAATTCTCCCATAGAGAAGTTACTCCTGTTGTCCGTGATAATGATATGCGGATAACCATACCGGATTATAACATCCTCGACAAATCTTTTGGCTGTTGCTCCATCACAACTAGTGACAGGTTTAGCCTCAATCCATTTGGTGAATTCATCCACCATCACTAAGAGGTGAGTAAATCCACTTGGAGCTCGTTTAAATGGTCCTACCATATCAAGCCCCCAGACCGCAAAGGGCCATATAATAGGTATTGTTCGCAGCTGATCAGCCGGAACATGAGCTTGCTTGGCGTACTTTTGGCAGCCTTTGCACGTCTTGACTAATCGTTCGGCATCTGCCTGAGCTGTAAGATAGAAAAATCCGTGTCTAAAAGCTTTTGCCACTAAAGATTTGGCTGCAGCGTGGTGACCACAGTCGCCTTCATGGATTTCTCTTAAGATTTCCACTCCTTCTTCCGGAGATACGCAGCGCTGAAAAACCCCAAAAACACTCCGTTTATGGAGCTCACCTTTAACAATAGTATAGGCTTTTGCTCGTCGAATAATCTGCCGGCTCAGCACCTCGTCATCGGGTAATTTGCCATCTACCAAATAATCGAGGTAGGGTTGAGTCCAGCTGGGAATTACAGCCAGAACTGCTATCAAGGGTGAGTCGGATTTGGTCAGATATTCCTCATCTACTCCTTTTATTGAGGGAACTTTGAGGTGCTCTAAAAAAGTGCCATCCGGGACCTCTTTCCACGCAGAGCCTATCTGAGATAGTGCGTCTGCTTCCTCATTTTCTGCTCGAGGGATGTGTTGAACTTCAAACCCTTCGAACGATTTAGATAGATCATCCACGACAGCTTTATATGCTGTCATGTGTTTATTTGTATTACAAATATCCGACACTTGTTGAGCAACAAGATCTGAATCTCCGTAACACATCAAACGTCCGATGCAAATATCCTTAGCAATCCGGATTCCATGCATCAGTGCTTCATACTCGGCAATATTGTTTGTCGCTTTGAACTGGATCTGCAACACGTACAAAAGTTTATCTCCTTGGGGTGATTTGAGCACCACGTCAGCCCCCGAGCCCCCTCGAGCCTTAGACCCATCAAAAAAGAGGGTCCAATATTCCGACTCAAGGAGGATCATGTTGTCCTTCGTCTTTGTCCAGTCAGCGACAAAGTCAGCAAGGATCTAGGATTTTATTGCTGTCCGAGGTTTATACTCAATATCGAAAGCTGAAAGCTCTATTCCCCATTTGGCGACGCGTCCTGTGGCATCACTATTATTGATTATGTCTCTCATGGGAGCTTTGCTCACCACGGTAATTGGATGCTCCTGAAAATAATGTCGTGGCTTACGAGATGCTAGAAAAACACCGTAAGTAATGCGGACACCGCTGTTTTGACTCTGTCAGGACCTCACTGACAAAGTAAGTCGGACGTTGCACCAGGTGTTCCTGATTTTCCTCTGGTCTCTCCACCACCATGACGATACTGGCGACCTTATTTTTCGCAGCAATGTAAAGCAACATCGGTTCCTGAGGTTCCTGTGCTGCAAGGATAGGAGCAGATGAGAGTACTCTTTTCAGATCTTGTAGTGCAGCTTCAGCTTCGTCCGTCCAGACAAAATCCTTGGTCTTTTTCAGGAGTTTATATAATGGTGCGGCTCTTTCACCAAGCTGACTTACAAATCGATTGACCGCAACGATGCATCCAGTTAATCTTTGTACATCCTTCAGGCGAGTTGGGCTGGAAATATTGAGTATAGCCTTGATTTTATCTCGGTTCACCTCTATGCCTCTTTGAGACACGATGAAACCTAACAATTTTCCGGCTGGTATTTCAAAGAAGCATTTCTTCGGGTTTAGCATGATGTTGTATTTTTGTAGATTGGCGAACGTCTCCTCCAAGTCGGAAATCAATGTTTCCTTCTTTTTGGACATCACCGCGATATCATCCACGTATGGATGTACATTGCGTCCGAGTTGGTCGTGGAGGCAACGCTGCATCATGCGCTGGTACGTAGCTCCTGCGTTCTTCAGCCCAAAGAGCATCATAACAAAACAAAAGGTTCCAAAGGGGGTTATGAATAAAGTTTTGACTTTGTCAGATTCCTTCATCCGGATTTGGTGATAACCGGAATATGTGTCGAGAAAACAGACGAGTTCCGAGCCTGCCGTAGAATCGATGACTTGATCAATTCTAGGCAGAGCGAACGGATCTTTTGGACAAGCCTTGTTCAAGGCAGTATAATCAACACACATCCTTAAATCAGTGGTGTCCTTTTTAGGAACCATTACAGGATTGGCCGACCACTCAGTGTGGATGACCTCTTCTATGAATCGGCTAACTCGAGCCGCGCTAGTTCCTTAGCTATTGCCTTACGCTTTTCGTCATCAAACCGTCGTAGGGACTGTTTGATGGGTTTAGCGTTCGGGTTTACATTTAGAGAGTGCTCGGCAAGTTCCCTAGGTACTCCGGTCATGTCGGATGGCTGCTATGCGAAGATATCTTGATTTGCTTGGAGGAACTTGACGAGCGCGCTTTCCTATGCGATACTTAGGCCTACGCCTATCTGGGTCACCTTGGAGGGGTCATCATCCTTCAACGGCGTCTTCTTCGTCTGTTCTGATGCCTTGAACTCCGGATTTGGCTTTATCACCTCCTTCTTTGTTGCGGGCATCTCGGACGGATCTATGCTCTTCTTGATCTCCTGGTACTCCTGGGTGTGTAGCACGGCTTCGGCAAAGGCGGCATTTCCATCCTCGCACTCTCGTGCTTTCTTCGGGTCTCCCCTGATGGTGATCACGCCGTTGGGACCTGGAATTTTCATCATATTGTAAATGTAACACGGACGAGCCATAAAAGCCCAGTAAGCCGGACGTCCAAATATAGCGTGGTATTCGCTCTTGAACGGGACCACTTCGAAGGAATGTGCCTCCGTCCGATAATTCTTTGGAGTTCCGAAGGTAACATCCAAAGTAATCTCTCCCAGTGAATTAGCTTGTCTTTCTGGGACAACTCTGTGAAAGATCACAGAGCTATGGTTCAGCTATGTTTCCGAGATCTTCATCCGGTGTAGCGTCTCGACATAGAGAATATTGATACCGCTACCACCGTCCATGAGGGTCTTGGAGAAACCATAACAGTCAATAAATGGATTAACGATTAAGGCGTATTTTCCTCGCCTGTGCAACTTAGGCGGATGATCAGCGCGGTCAAATGTGATTGCCACTTCCGACCAGTCCAGATACTGGGGGACAGTCGGAACTGTTGCATTGAGCTCGTGGAGAACTGCTTTCTTGACCTTTGCTGGTTGAGATCCGAGGAAAGTGACGTAAGTGTCCTTTCTTGTGGGAAAAGTCTTCTTCCCTTCCGACTTGGGATTTGAAGCATCAGCTTCCTCCATGTCGGAATCTTCCTTGGTCTCCTTGTCCTTTTCGGGATTTTTCTTTCCCTTCTTCCGCTTAGCTTTGTAGCCCGCGGTATCATCTCTCTTGATGTCGTCATTAAAACGACATTCGGCATTGGTGTGGGACGAGCCCCCATTGGCGTCTAGGTGATGCACACATGGGTTATTGGCAATGTCGGCCCAAGTGTAGGTTTTGCCTGGTTGTTGCTCTCCTCTATCTTGGACCCTTGATGTCCCACGGCCACGCCCGCGGCCTCCGCCACGTCCTCCTCATCCTCCAGACTCGGAAACAGTAGTAACCACCACTGTCTCCGCATTGGGTTTTTCTTCCGGGGTATTTTGGCGCTTCTGAGCTTGTTGCTTTGTCTTTGCTGACTGAGGTACAACCAGGACGTTGAGTAATCCTTCTGCATCGTCGTCAGCATCTGCATACTTGCTCGCTGTTTCTATCATCTCTCCCAAATCAGTGACCTTGTCACACTTCAAGCGATGACGTAATAGACCAATTGGGAGCCCTGCGATGAAAGCTTCAATCGCGGTTTGATCGTTACTCTTTCACAGGAGTTCTTGGTGTCGATCCATCGTCCGAGGTAATCCCGGCAAGTTTCTCCGGCTTTCTGGGTGCAACGCTGTAGGTCTCCAACCATACAGGGCCTCCGATATGTGCCTTCGAAATTCCGAAAGAACGCACTTTGCATGTCATACCAGTTATGGATGGTGTTCTCCGGAAGTTCATTGAGCCATGATCGTGCCGTCTTCCGCAACATAAGTGGGAGATATCGGGTTGCGACCAGGCTGTTTCCGCCTTTGGCGATGCAGCAAGCTTGGAAAAAATTCTGTAGCCAAGTATCTGGCCGAGCAATTCCGTCGTAGTGTTGGATGTGTCTTGAGATAGCAAATCCTTCCGGGAATCTTGTAGCTCTGATGCGTGGTCCGAAGCACTTTGGGCCCACGTAGTTATCATCGTTTTCGTAGCGCCGCGCCTCTATATTGGAGTTGATCTTGTGCCTTGCGTCGTTCGGGGATAGAGATCGTCCCTAATGCCGGCTGTGGCTGCGGTGCCTTGGAGCCGGACTTCGGCTTCTGCCACCACCTCCTCTGCCATGTCGTCCTCCTTGCCCTTCCTGGGGGCTGTTATGGTGACTGCCTGGTGGAGGGGGTAGGGCAGCTGAATTTTTTCCGGCTGATCGCCAGCCTCCGTCCGGAGCGTCATTATTCCGGTTCCGGGGAGGATCTTGACTACGACGAGCCCCCTGCCGGCTTGTCCCGGCATGGTTTCTGTCGTTCCTTCATTCGTCGTTCCTACCATGGTGAGGCTCAACCAGACGGCTTTCATGTCTAGGAGGTGGCATTTTTTGACGATCCTCCTCCCGACGTTTCTCTTTATCTTCTCCCCTTCGATCGTTAGACTCTCGTCGAGGAGGGTTCCTCGGATTCAGTGCAGCGATGGCATCTTTCTCGGCCGCTGGAGTGACATTGCTCCAGTTATGCGTAGTTCTGTGATGCTATCCTGATGATCCGGTTCTTGAATAATTGTCTTCCCTGTGTTCGGGGTGATGGTACTGCGCCCGGACGTAATGGGATCTTACGCCAGCCCATGCCAGATCTATGCGGCATTGGTCAGAATCCGAGACCAGTTTTTGACTTCCGGACAGGGCGAACTTTTGCTGCTCCAGTCCCTTGTTGAGTAGCTTGATACCCAAATGGATCTCCTCTGGTCCTGGATTAGCCGATAGAATTTCTCGGGCTGCCACGGTATTCTGTACTGGGGTTGGGTATACCCAATCTTCGTTGCTATCTTTCCGTGGCTTCCCCATCTCATCTCCAAAGAGGACGGCACGGACACGTGGGAATTGGTCATCATTGGTGTGATGCTTCCGTGTCTTCTGATGCAACCGAGACATGTAGTCCTTAGTTGACATGCGTTTCTTCTCCACCTCGATGTTTTTGGCTTCATCGAGGAGTTGTTGACGACGTGCCACTAGGGCTTGCGCCCTTTCGTCCAGCTCATCCGCAGTGAGTTCTGCAGCTGTAGGGATAGGTGTGGTTAATGCGGCATCGATGAGTTTACGCGCACCTTCGGTGATCACATGTCCATCCACCGATGCTTCTTTTTTCGGCTCGTCTGGGATAAGTTCTCCATCCGAGTCTTCTTCGTATTCCTCGGCAATCACCTCCTCTGTCAGAGGGTCTTTTGCTGGGGTCTTGTTCTTCTTGTTCTTCTTCTTTGCCTTATTGGCAGCGCCGGTAGCAAAGACGGATTTGGGTCCGTTTCCCGGAGTCAAGCTCTGATCGGTACTTTCGGACCTCGGGATTATCTCCGACGTCCATGTCATCCTGCGCTTTGGGAGAGTGTTCCCTGGATCCTTCATCCATGGCTTCTCCTTCTTCTGCAGCTTTGAAGTTATACTCCTCTTCATATTCCGCGGAGAACTTTTGGAAATCCGCTGATGTCATCGATTCATCCGAGGATGCGGGTACGTCGACGTTTGTTCCAATCGCCTCCAGCACAGAGTCGGTGTTTTCTCCAGCATCGGCAGAGCCGGATCTGGATCCTACGTACCCGACGAAGTGCGACGCGTGCTTCCTGAGGTGCCTGCGGCTTTCGCGATCAGCCATGTCAAAACTTTTGATGGTTTCGAGGATTGCATCTGCGCTTTCGCCTTGCAGTATCATGCGTCTTAGTGTGTACCTTAGGAAAGGCATGTCTGTCCCGGCATCATCAGAGCTGGAATTAGTGTCGCTGATATGCTCCTCCTGGATTTCGACTTCCACGGGTGGGTCGATCTGGGATCTGGCTTCTCCAGGGAGATCCACTCCAGATTTGACTTGGTTCGCTAGGTCTTCTTCAGGCTCGGATTTCTCCACTATCTCCGCAATTGGTGCGGACTGGGTGGGATTAGGGTTTTCTGAGATCCGGAACTCTGCCGCCTCCGCGGACAAAGGGGACCCAGAAAATTCTTCTGCCTCTATCATCACTGCTGGGGTGGGTTGGGCAGGTTTAGCGAAACCGATGTAAACATCGATCTCACCAAAAGACATGATTGTGTAGGCAGTCACGGCCTCCTTAGCCGGAATCCAAGTCTCGTCGAGAACGATGAGAGGGACGTCGCTGGCGTAGAGGATGCGACCGACGACGATAGTCTCGCCGATTCCGATTTTCGCAGATTCCGCTCGGAACGCAAATCTGTAGCTCACTTGCCCCACGGTGGCCGCCAACTGTCGTCGGATTGAGGACAAGTACGCCATGAGGGGGTCCTCGAGGCGTGCAGAAGAGAGGGGTGTGAGACGTACGGTGTTCCGGGACGGTGAGCACACAAGTTTACCCAGGTTCGAATCCGCCGGCTTTGGACGAATCCTACTCCTGCTAGCAATCCAGTAATACGGCAGAGCCGGAATATGGGTTACAAGGGTATCGCCTGTGTGAGTTGAGATTGTAGACTATTGAGGTGTCTAGAGTGTTGGGTTTTGCCCTAAAGGCTCTCCCTAGGACGGCTTATATAGATATCCGGCCTAGGGTTTACAGGAGAGATCAATCCGGCTACTACTAAGAGTTGGTTACAGAGTACATCTTAAACTACAAGTAACATTATGGGCCTACGTCGGTAAGTCTTCTGGGCCTTCCCGTAGCCGGATTGGACTCCGTCTTTCTCCCTTACTGGACCGTCCGTGAAGCAAAGCTCTAACCCGAAGTGGGCCACCCTGGTCAGTGAGGAACTGTGAGGATACCCGGAAAATATATCCCCAACATTCCCCAAAGGAAATATCTTTTTGCACCAGCAGCTACATCTCCCCACTTGTACTGACAGCAAAAGACTTCTTGAGAACCAAGTCCTAACAGTCCATTCCTTGCATAGGTAGATAAAATGATGGAGCTCTCAAAACAAAGACACAGAATCAGTCGGTATTCTCTACAAACTCTTGACTTGTGCTTGATCATAGACAGCCCATTGATGTGGCCATTGCCAGCCAACACTTCCAGACCAGTGAAAACAACAATTGGTTTGCCAGCAGGATTTGACCATCCATCCATCCATCCAAGAGTCCACTCTTGCCTTCGTATCTTGAAAGACATTGATGATGCAAAAATAAACAAGTCCGGGAGCATGCCAGACAGAGCGCCGCTGCTTCTTCGGGGCATGCCTTCCCAGGACAGGGGAGGGGTTGACGGCGCAGGGGATTCTCGGCAGAATGCCGAACCAGAGCTTGATCTCCCAGACATACTTGGCCTTTTCTTTCGGAGAAGGGCATCTACCAGTCACAGTCCAGGCTCGACGCACGGCTGACCTTGTCGATGTTGGAACAATCTTGGATAACAACCAAGAGATAAAGCAGGGGATGTGGTCAACCACTCCTTGTCACGTTGGTGCCTGATCGGGGCACCCCAAACCAACAACTTGGTTTCGGTCCCATCTCTCTAGCGCCTAATATAAAAAGGACATGGGTATCTCACGTGTGGGTTGGCCAACTGACACGGTGATGACATATTCCCTAACTACCGATCCAAAAAAAAAGCGCTAGGCGAGGTGAAGACCGTCTCCACCACCGGCCACCAGGAGGGCTGTGTCGGCGGCCATGGGCAGCGCTGCTACTCCACCGATTGCACCGTCCAGGTGCTTGCTATCTCCTCCTTCAACATCCCTGCATCATGCAAGCAGGGTGACATCAATCGACATAGCCCATGACGAACATCTCAGGTACACTCATTCTAATCTAGTGTTGGTGTTCTAATTCGAGATTAAGGTCCTAATGATGTTATTCCTAAAAGATTTAAGCCTAACAGTCGAAGCTGTAGGTACTGCTGGTGCTGGTCAGGGAGACTTAGATGACGTCGCCCACCACGGCATAAGATAGTACTGAGGTAACACTGGTCAGTTTGTTGATGGAAGAAGGGCGGCCGGGGGCAAATCACCAGGCACGTCGTCGGGCGGACCGCTAGGTTACGTCATCATTTCCGTACTAGTGTCATTCTGAAACCATCTGTTCTTTCCCCAGACCGCCTAAATTCAAGCTTAAAAATATTCATGTTTCTTTCACCAGCCTCTGATGTGTTTCTCCTGTAGCTCCGATGTACTCTGCTCATGAGCTGGTTTCTTAATACAAGGGGGAAAAATGTGATTGTGAGATTGCCATTGAGAAACTTGCTAGGCCTGTAGCTCTTGTATTGCACATGAACTTTGTATGGTATGTTGACCGAGTTGCCAATCAGACAGACAACATGCGCCTGAAGTGTCGTGATCGGAACCATACTGGGCTGCAAGTCAATTTAGTTTTGAAGTTAAGACTTGGAAACTGTACAATGTTGCTTTATATATATACTCCTCCCTAGAAAAATGTACAGAGGGGCCTGAACTGTACTAACATCTTGTTATATTCAGAAACTAAGAGATAAAACTTGCTGCAATCTGAAAGATGTGAGCAACTTTTGGACAAATCTTTCATGCTTTTGTTATCTATCTAATACTCCCTCCGATCTAAATTAGTTGAATTGGATTTGTCTAGATTCAATTGTATCTCGGCATGATTTATATTAGATACTACATCTGTATGTTGATAAATTTGAGTCAACTAATCTAGATCGGTGGGAGTACATAGTTTATAGAGCTCAATTATGGCAGCCTCGCTAGTAGCTATTTTATCCTTCCAATTTTCTCGTAGTAGCTATTTTAGGTCTGATGTTTGTTTTATTAACAACTGGACTGGGAAGGGTAAATAGATTCAGGCCAAGTAACAGAGACGAGGAGGCCATTTCCACCCGTCCCGCCTCTCTGCTCCAGCACGGCAGCGCCCCCCCGCCCCCCCCCCCCCCCCCCCCCCCCCCCCCCCCCCGCGCCGCCGCCGCCGCTCATCCTTCTCCTCCTCCTCCACCTCCACCTAGCCAATCCCCGGAGTCCGGCCGCCACTCCTCCTCCACCTCGCCAATGGCCCGAATACGCCTCCGCCACTACTCCACCATGTCCATGCCGATGGCCCGCTTCCGCCCCCTCCGTCGCAGCTCCTCCTCCACCTCCACCTCCACCTCCCGGCGCTCAAGATCCTGGTCTCCGTCCGCCGCCTTTGCTGCCGCTACACAGCGCGTCCGTGCTGGTACGCTCAGCCGAGAAGACGCACACAACCTGTTCGACGAATTGCTGCAGCAGACTACCCTGGTCCCCGAGCGCTCTCTCCACGGCTTCCTTGCTGCGCTCGCCCGTGCTCCGTCCTACGACGACCGAAGAAGTGGCTCCGCCCTCGCCATCGCTCTCTTCAACCGCGTGTGCCGAGAAGATGCCGGCTTCCAGGTGGTGCTGCCCACAGTCTGCACCTACGGCATCCTCATGGACTGCTGCTGCCGCTCGCGTCGGCCAGAACTAGGGCTGGCCTTCTTCGGCCGTCTCCTCAGAATAGGCCTGAAGACAGACCAGATCATTGCCAACACCTTCCTCAAGTGCGTCTGCGATGCAAAACGGACAGATGAAGCTGTGGACCTATTGCTTCATAGGATGTCTGAGCTTGGCTGCGTGCCTGTTGCCATCTCATACAACACAGTTCTTAAGAGGTTATGTGAAGATAGCAGAAGCCAGGAGGCACTCGACCTGCTCCACAGAGTGGTGAAAGAAGGAGGTGCGTGCTCTCTCAATGTGGTCACATATAGCACAGTCATCTATGGCTTCTTTAAGGAAGGCCAAGTAGGCAAGGCATGCAATCTGTTCCATGAAATGATGTAACGAGGGGTTGTGCCCAATGTGGTGACATATAACTTGGTTATTGATGCGTTGTGCAAGGCCAGAGCAATGGACAAGGCAGAGCTAGTCCTTCGGCAGATGGCTGATAATGGCGTCCGACCGGATAATGTGACATACAATTGCATGATCCATGGATATTCCATATCAGGGCGGTGGAAAGAGACGACTAATATGCTCAGAGAGATGACAAGCCGAGGTCTAGTACCAGATATTGTTACTTGCGGCTCGCTCATGGTCTCCCTTTGCAAGCATGGAAGAAGCAAAGAAGCTGCAGAAATTTTTGTATCCATGACTGCCAAGGGACAAAAACCAGATATCATCTCGTACTCTATTTTGCTTCATGGGTATGCAAACGAGCGATGCTTGGTTGACATGGTTAATCTCTTTGATTCAATGAAAGACAATGGTATTGTACCCAACTGCAAGGTTTTCAGCATATTAATTGGTGCATATGCTAGATATGGAATGATGGATGAAGCTATGCTCATATTTCCTGAAATGCAGAAACAAGGAGTCAGTCCGAATGTAGTCACCTATTCAACTTTAATAGCTGCTCTTTGTAGAATGGGTAGGCTGGCCGATGCTGTGGACAAATTCAATGAGATGACTGTTGTGGGAATACAGCCAGACAAGGCTGTTTATTGGTCCCTAGTTCAGGGTTGTTGTGTACATGGTGATCTGGTTAGAGCAAAAGAGTTGGTTTCTGAAATGATGAACAAAGGTATACCTTGTCCCAACATTGTGTTCTTCAGTTCAGTAATAAACAGTCTATGCAAAGAAGGAAGGGTTATGTATGCACAAGCTATATTTGACTTGGTTATACAGATAGGTGAGAGACCTAATGTCATTACATTTAATACACTAATTGACGGGTATGGCTTAGTCGGCAAGATGGATAAAGCACTCGGAGTACTTGATGCAATGGAATCAGCTGGTGTTGAGCCTAATGTTGTTACATACAGTACACTTCTGACCGGTTATTTTAAAAAGGGAAGGGTCGATGATGGTTTGGCTCTATTCACAGAAATGCAGCGTAAGGGGATTAAACCTGATAGTTTTGCATATGACATCATACTGGATGGACTATTTCGTGCTGGGAGAACTGATGCTGCAAAGAAAAAGTTCCATGAGATGATTGAAAGTGGAATAACAGTCAACATTTCCACATACAATATAATTCTTGGAGGACTTTGCAGAAATAATTGCGTTGGAGAAGCAATCGTGCTGTTCCAGAAATTAGATGAAATGACTATGAAGTTTGATATCACAACACTAAATATCATGATTGATGCAATGTACAAGGTTCGGAGACGAGAAGAAGCTAATTATTTGTTTGCTGCAATATCAACCACTGGGTTTGTACCTAATGCTTCTACTTACAGAATAATGATAAGAAATCTTCTAAAAGAAGGATCAGTGGAAAAAGCTGAACAATTATTTTCATCAATGGAGAAGAGTGGTATCTTTCCAAGTTCTCTTCTTATGAATGATATCATAAGAATTTTGTTGGAAAAAGGTGAGATCGCCAAGGCCGGAGATTATTTGTCTAGAGTTGATGGGAAGAGGATCTCACTTGAAGCTTCAACTACTTCGCTGATGTTCTCTCTCTTCTCAAGGAAAGGGAAATATCAGGAGGACATGAAGTTGCTCCCTGCGAAGTATCAATTTTTCAGTGGATTTGGTTGAGTAGTTGATACATAGCATATGAGACTAACTACTCAGAAAGCATAATTGTGTTTCCACAACACCCTCTTGCTGTTATAAAAAATCCAATCTTCCTGCTTGTAGCATTGAGTTCCGTTTTGCATGTATCAAAGTCACAAGAATGTGAATATCTATGGATCTTTTTAATTTCAATGGGCGAGAAAAGCTTAACCAAGTAGTCGACATGATTGGTTGCAATTTTAGGGATATTGGCTTCTCATGGCGATTGGACAAGGTAATACATGTATAATCTTCCACAAGAAGCTCAATGCATACTAATACAATCTTTTCTTTTATGGTTGGTACCAGCCAACTAAGAATTTGTGATCTCTGGCATATATGCAAGGATGGTTTTACTTTTAGATTGAGAAATATGTTCTATGTGTCAGGGCAAACTGATCCTGGAAGAAAACGGAATTTTGAGGTTTCTGATGCTTTGTTCAATTAGGGATTGTACGAGCTCATGCTGGAATCTGGTACACTTTATGCTGCTGTCAGTTGCAATTGTGCATCTTGTTTGATACAGGTGAGTGAAGTATTTCAAGTATGATTTATTTCTGATTTACTTCATTGAAGATTCAACTATTTTCCTCATGATGTAGGTAAAAGTGTGGCAGAATTCACCAGTGTGAGATTCCGCTCCAGTCTGAAAGGCGATAACACCGCCTCGGGTGACAGAGAAGAAGGAATCAAAGCATTTGCTTGATGACAGTGTCTTGCTCTTCTACATGTGTAGTGTGCATAACTCTCCATTTCATTCTGGTACCCCCAATTCTACATCACTAGCTCTTTGTCACTGCATTCATTTCCTGGTCCTCCGCTGCTCAATGTGCTATTGCTCATCAATTGCACTCTCACAGGGAGGAGATGCTGCCGCCCGCCTTGTGCCAGTGTGTGGTGTTTACGTCCTCCCCGCTTCAGGTACACACAGATATAAAGTGAGGACTAAACTCGAGTGCCTCCATCATACCCATTCCTCTTAGTCTTCGTTCTTCAGATGTCAGCTTCTTTTTAGCTTGTGCATGCCGTAAATAGTAGAAGGCGAATCCTTCTCATGTTCTTGCTCATCTTAAATAAACAACATCGCTTAGATGTAAAGTGGCTTCTCAACGAATTGTTGTGTATTAGAAATTTAGAAGGCGGCATTGAATTAGCTGGAATTACACATTTGAGTTTGGATGAAGAACCAGGAATATGGAAGTCTTTGAATTAGCTGCATGTGGTTGTTCCATAGCAAGTAGGTAACTAAGAGATTACAGTTTGAATTTATCCATTTTTGTAGACGAATTTGATTTCTACTGCAGCGTATCATTTTACTTTGTCAATAGTTATGCCAGAAAGGCAGAAACTTTTCTCTATAGCTGTTATTTGGCATTACGGTTGGTAGTGTTCAGCTGTAAGCTGCATTGAAACGGTAGTATTCCACGACATATGCATACAATTAGTTTCAGAAGAAACGGGATAGCAGACAGAGGTTTCTGTAGTTGTAGAGCCGAAGTGTAGTAATTGAAATTCCCGTGTGTGATGAGGTAGTTAGCTAGTATGTCATGATTTTATTCTTGTTTGAAACAGAAATATGCTCCACTAAGTCACGTCATGATTTTGTATCAATGTGAACCTGAAATCGTCTGTTTCTACAGCAGATGTTTTCGACCATGGCGTCTATCTTGTTGGATATTTATCGGGAGTGCATAAGTAAAAGCTTTCTCACAATGAAAAGTGATCCTTCAACGTCAAGGTTTCTTAAAAGAAGCTCCTCCGTTGCTCTGATGTACTATCCGGTTAAGCAACAAATAAGTGTGTTCCCCAAAACAAATGATGTATTACAACCTTGAAACAAGAACAATTAATTACTCTTGTTTCAAACAACAATGTACTCACAAAGTTATGTCATGATTTCTGTGCCAATGTCATTCTGAACTGTAACTTTTGTCTCTTTGCCTCTTTGGACATTACCCCAATGCATTCCTCACGTAACAATCTCACGGATAATAGATGGAGTGACCCACCGACCACAAGATTTATCCGGCTTCGTTGCTCGGACGGATCATCTGTTCATGAGCTGCTTTGGATTGGAAGAAATTTTGTCTTTGAACCAGCCAGTATTTTGGGACTCAGCCGTTCATTTTCTTTTACCCGTGCTGGAAAAAATTGCATGGATATATTGTACTCCCTCTGATCCATAATAAGTGTCGGGGCTTAGTTCAAATTTGGACTAAATTGAACTAAACCCTCGATACTTATTATGGATCGGAGGGAAGTACTTATTACTGACCAGTTTATCATCTTTACTTGCCATAGACACTCGTTATGCAAGCCTTGTACTAGTAGCATATTTCTTTCCATTTGTTATACAATCATGAATAAGATGATAAACTGCAGATATTTTCCATGAGCTGCAATTTCGCCGTGTTACGTGTATCTTGTGCAGAGGACTTCATCCAATGATACAGGGCTGCAAGTCAATTTGGTTTTGAAATGCTGGTCGTATTTTATGCAATTGCTGACTCAACATAATACTTACTAATGCAAATTTAACAGAGGGGTACACAGGTCATTACATTCCTCTATCTAAATCCTACTTCCTTTACAAAGGACAAATCCTGCTTCCTTACACGCGAATTCTTGCTGCTGAGCTCCAATTCTCATCCTCATTATCTTCCCATACAACCTACAGATGAAGGCACCCTAAGAAGGTCCGGAGAGAGCTCTTGCCTCGAAACTTTGAAGATGGCATGACAGAAGAAACAACTGGATAGTGATCCATGTGATGAATGAGTTTCAGTGTGTAGATAAACCATGTGTTATGGAAAGCAAAAAGTAGATGCATACTTAGAGAGGAAAGATAGAGGTGATGCACCATGATACATAATTTATCAGTCAAAAAAAGTATGATGGTTATTAAACTTACTCATAAATATCATGGGAATATTGCTTCGTGCCAGAACAGGTTACTGTTATTTCCTTATCTACACAACAACAACAAAAATGCAGAGTACTGCAGGTCAAAGTCATCATCTTGTGACACTGAAAGCTGACACAAAGATACCATAATCCTTTTGCAATGCAGATACCTTAGTTCGCAGAATCCATCTTCTTCACAGGAAAGGATGATGAGTAAACCCAGTTCCAGTACAACACATACAGAGAATATATCTTGGGAGTATCTGATGGCTGATGTCTCACTATACTTCTCAAAAGCAATGCATTTGGTGATTTTGGTCTGCTGGAGATATTCTTCTCTAAACTTGTATAGGTCCAGGTGTAATGTAGGGTTCCTGGATTGGTCACACGGATGAAACTGACTAGCATAGTATACAAGGTGGTTTCGTGTCTAAAGCAGAGGAACAGCCACAGATGCACAACGAACACAAGTTGATATAATTCACTCAATCGGTGGTTCTTGGGCTGGAAGCTCTGAGTAGCATGGTACAAAGACATGGTATTGATGCCACCCAAATAAATGCATCTGTGGATCGTGTTGAGTTTGCTGGTGCTGATATTCTACGAGAGAAGCTTGTTTGCCTTCTGGTCATAGTGGCAATTTCTTTTACCATAAAATCCCATCCCTTTTTACAGGTTACAAAAATCTAGTAGTATTTCTTTTACCGGACAGCAGCAACCACGTGAGGTCTGCCCAGACTGAGAAGAGTGCCACCAGATAATAATTCTTCCTGGATCGCCCAAAATGATAAGAAAAAAAATAGGCAGAGGGGGCGCCTGTCTCAGATCAGTCGCTGGCGAGTATGATTTGGTCGCCACCACCAATCTTCAGCATCCGCCCGATGACATGGCTCTACGAATATAAATTTACACCGTAGGGGCTTCCCCTTGTCCAAAAAAAAATACATGGCTCGACGCCATCCCATACACGCGGGCCGCTCTCCTTCCATCACCGACCTGACCAGTATAAATCGTATGCCGTAGTGGGAGACAGTCGCCTGTGTCTCTCTGACCAGCACCGGCACCTACTGCTTTGACCCGGTCAGACTGATGTGGAGCTTGGCAGGTGCAAGCTCTAGTGCGTCTCTGCCCAGAATGAATCCCCAGCTCCAGTGCGTCACCGACCTCTCCCCTATTCTGGAAGGGCAATGCCCCAAAGAAGCAGAGCAGCGTGCTGTCTGGGGAGGTCCTGGAACCCACTCGATGGAGTGGGTGCTCTCACTGACTGATTCTGTATCTTTGCTTCGAGAGCCCCATCCTTTTATCTCTCTCTGAACAATATTTTCTTCCATCTGGAGTGGTGAGCCAGGTTTGAATCTTACAAACGTCTGGATCTTGCAAGGCAATGGGGAACTTCATGTGGGGATTTCCTTTTAAACGGCGAGCTCTACTTGCAGCAAGCTCTTCTCCATCTGTATGTGCAGGGACAGTTCTGAAATTAGCTGTCAAAGGTTTAGGCCAAGACCAACGACAATTAAATCGCATCAGAGGGAATAATTGTTTAGAGAGATTAGAATATCTAAGGTGGCTGCTAGAAAAGATTGTATTAGTATTCATTGTGCTTACCTTCACCACTCCTCAGTCGCCATCAGAATCCATAACCCCTAAAACTGCAACCAGTCGTATTAGACTACTCAGTCTGCCTTCCCTTTCCCATCGAATATGAAAAGATTCATATACATTACACTTTCTTGGGACTTTGAAACAGCACAGAATGAACTCACTGCTACAAGCAGGCAGTTTGGATTTCTTATACAGTTATACTGGAAGAAGGCTTTATGCCAAAAAAAAAAAACTCAATTGTGCTTTCCGAGGAGTTGGTCACATGTGCAATGTACCAACTAGTCAACCAAATCTATCAAAAAATTGATACTTTGCAGGGAGCAATTTCATGTCCTCCTGATATTTCCCTTTCCTTGAAAAGAGAGACAACATCAATGAAGTAGTAGAAGCTTCAAGTGAGATGCCCTTCCCATCAACTTTACACAAATATTCTCCAGCCTTGGCAATCTCACCTTTTACCAACAGCATTCTGATGATACAATTCATAAAACGGGAGCCGGGAACGATGCCACTCTTCTCCATTGACAAAAACATATTGTTAGCATCCTCCACTGCTCTGTCTTTTAGAAGATTTATTATCATTACTCCGTAAGTAGAAGCATTAGGCACCAACCCACGGGCCGATATCGCAGCAAACAAATCCTTAGCTTCTTCCTTTCTTTGAACCTTATGCATTGCATTAATCATGGTATTGATTATTGTAATATCGAATTTCACATTCATTGCACCTAAATTCTGGAACAGAGCGATTGCTTCGCTATCAGAATTATTTCTGCAAAGTCCTAAAAGAATTACACTGTATATCGAAATACTCACTGCTATCCCAGTTTCAATCATTTCACTGAACATTTCCTTTGCAGCAACAGTTCTCCCATCACGATATAACCCATCCAGTATGGTGCCATATGTAACAATTGAAGGTTTAACTCCCTTACACGACATTTCTTTGAATAGAGTCAAACCATCTTCGACCCTTCCATTTGTAAAATAGCCATTAACAAGTGTATTATAAGTAACAACATTTGGCTCAATGCCAACCGATTCCATGTCATCAAGTACTCCAAGTGCTTTATCCATCTTGCCAACTAAGCCATACCCGTCAATTAATGAATTGAATGTAATGGCATCAGGCCTCTCGCCTATGTGTATAACCAAATCAAGGATATCATGTGCATCCATAACCCTTCCTTCTTTGCACAGACTGTTCATTACTGAATTGAAGAACGCAATGTTAGGACGAGGAATACCTTTGTTCCCCATTTCAGAAACCAACTCCTTAGCTTTAACCAGATCACCATGTACACAACAACCCTGAATTAGGGAGTGGTAAACAACTGTGTTCGGCTTTACTCCCACAGCAATCATCTCATTGAATTTATCCGTAGCATCGGCCAGCCTACCCATTCTGCAAAGTGCGGCAATTACAGTTGAACAGGTGACTACATCAGGATTTATTTCTTGTCCCCGCATTTCAGTAAATATGAGAATAGCTTCATCGATCATTCCACATTTAGCGTACCCAGCAACTAGTATATTGAAAACATAGCAGTTAGCTACAACACCATTGCCTGCCATTGAATCTGTCATGGTGGTGTCACGGCAGATGTCATGGATAGGCTAAAGGTGGGGACTAATACACGCTAGGAGAATCCAGGGAGGAATAGTGGAGTGATACTCCACACAGAAGTTTATATTGATTTCCTTCCTAGATTACAAGTACTCCTGGAGCTGTATTTGCGAGAGGAGGAAGAAGGAGCTCTCTTAGGAGGTGTTTGTTTGGGCTTTTGGTGGCTTTCCACCGAAAAAAGCCACGGAAACTATCCAAACAGGTCAGCTGTGCAGTGGGCTTCGCCGAAACACTTGAGCAAAATAGGCAAACTTGCAAAAGCACCTGCGGGGTGCTTCCCGCAGCTTCGGACTTAAGCAAGTGAAACGTTTTCTACTTCTGGACATATCATTTTACATAATTACAAGCAAATGCCACCATCTCCTGTACTAGACATATCGTTTTGTTCCCGTGACGCAGACCAGCTTTCTGTGTACGCCGCTACCGTCGGGCGTGGGGTCACTGGTGCCCTGCTCCGTGCCCTCCTTTGCGCCTAGCGGTGGGACGTCCGCCAAGAAACTCCACTGCCACCAGTTGTGAGAGCTTTTCTTCTCGGTCTGCTAGTGAAGCAAAATCCCGTTAGTACAAATCCAAAGGGACAAAACGTTCCCTAACTTGGTTATAATTCATTGACGTACAAATACACTCGTTCACCTACTCTCAACGGCCATCGGTTTTGTTATGTGAACAAAATGTTAGCTAACTTGGTTATAATTCATTGACAAATACACCGTCTCCATTAGAAGTAGCTAAAAGAGTATGTCATGGATCTGTAAAAATATATATGATCCCTCCGTCCATAAATAACTGAGTTGGGTTTGTCTAGATTCAAATGTATCTAGACGAATTTTATGTATATGTACATTCGAATTTAGACAAGCTCAAGTCGGTTATTTCTGGACGGAGCGACTAGTATTTTACAAGTGCACAATTGCATTTCTACTGAAATTAGTTAAAGTTTGAGGGTATTTTAGATAATTTTTCATGTACAGCCAGACAGCCAGCTAAGTCGCCAAACGGTGAAAATCAGAACATCAGCTTTATCTGCACAGCAGGTTTCCCTGTACAGCTGCACAGCCAGCCACAGCCCAAACAAACATGCCCTTACTCTCACCCGCGGTTCACGTCCGAAACCCTCGCCCAAACAGATTAGTCGAAAAAACTAGCCCCTTCTACAGAAGCCCTAGCCCCCCTTTTATAGGGGAGGCTCGATTTCTGCCTAGGGCATACGTGGAGGCATATTCCTAAGAATATGCCTCCTCCCAAAGTGGTAGGCCGACCGGGGTGTTTTTCCCCCTGCGTCACACATGCTTTAGTTACGTGAGCCTCTGCGGCACCCTCGTCAGCCGACACGGGCGTCGTCACGCTTGTCGGCCACGTCCCGGGGGTCCTGTCCTTGCTTGCTTCGCTCAGGCAGTGCGTACCGGGGCTCCTTTTGACCAGCGAGATTTCTTCCTTCTCCTAGAAGCTTGCTGTGATCCGGATGATGGTTCATCCGGCCACACCTGTTCCTGCATACAAGTAAAACATGCACTTCCGACTCACTGCCTAAGTCGGATGAGACCTAGTTAGGCGAATGCCCCCAGGTCCGGATTACCCCGTGATTCGGCCTGCCTTGAGGTGACCCGGCCAGCATCCGCTTTGGCCTTGCCGAACCTTGGCTAACTTGGCCTTTATACCCCGGCGTGACCCTGCCCGGGGTATCCCCCCAACATTAGTCCCCGAAGCTGGTGCGGTCTTAGCTGCCTTGGTCGCTAAGGCCACATCAGGTTCAATTTCAAGCTCCAGTCGTTATCTCCGAGTTACCTCTTTACCTCGGATTTTATGGATTTACGTTCCCTTCGCACATTCTAAGTTTTCACTTGTCGGTCGGGTTATCACTTAAACTCGGATCTCATGGTTTTATTTTCCCTTCGCACACGCCAAGTTTTTACTCGCTGGCCGGGTTACCATAGTTCCATCCGGGTCCCGTTTCCTTCTCTCGTAAGCCATCCCATGTGAAGGGTAATCATTTTGTCTTCTTATTTTAAGGGCCTGCACAGTAACCGCCGCAGTAATTGTCAGTTATCACTGCGCGCGGGTCACGTCATGCCTGCCTCCTTGTTTTTAGCATCACACTATCACGTCATAGGATCCTCTCCGCTCCGTGGCCCTCCGTGTGGCTCCCCGCTGATTGGTCCGGACGGACGATACACGGCCACTGCGTGTGGCCGGTCTACAGGACGCGATCCCACTCACCCCTGGTGGGAGTGATTAAATAGCGGAGGGGTGCGTCCCTTAGGATTTTCCCCCCTCCACACCCCTCTGCCCATTGCTATTCCTCTTCGTCTTCCTCGCGACCGCGCCGCCGCCAACACTGCCAAAAAGCAGCGTCGCCGCCGCACTTCTCCGCTGCACCTCTGCGTCACCGTCACTGCGACGCAAATCTCTCGCTACGGGTCCTCGTCAATCCAGGCCACTGTCCCCCGCCGCCTCTAGCGCCAGCGAGGGCTTCGAGGAGCAGATGACGGAAGAAGAACTTGCCATTGCTGAACAAGAGATGGAGGAGGACGCCGCGGCGGCGGACCGCGGTGCGTGGGCCGACTCCTGGGTCTGCCAGGACGACCTGGACTAGCTCTACCGGACCAGACGCATCCCTGCCGGCATCGCCGCTCGCCTCGCTTCCGCCAAATTAGCTCCTTCACCCAATCCTGGGGAATTTGTCGTGTTCTTGTCTCACTTTCAACAGGGCTTTGGGCTGCCGGTGAGCGATTTCTTCCAGGATTGGCTCAGTACCTACCATCTCCAGGCGCACCATCTTCCAGCCAATGCCATTACTTCTCTCTCTGCCTTTGCTTCTACGATCGAAGGCTACGCCGGACTGTGGCCCACGAAGGAGCTGTGGATCCGGTTTTTCAGCCTTCGTCGCAACATTATTCCCGACATCCACACTGATCCGGAGGACAAGCGGCTCACTCAGTTCGGAGCGGCCTCCATCTCTCCCCGGAGGTTTTCTGTTTTCCCCCGGGTCACCGGGTTAGAGTCCTGCAAAGGGTGGGCCCGGACGTTCTTTTACGTCCGGAACACAGGCGCCGAAGATTTGATCCGGTTGCTCCCCTATACACCGGGTCCACCTAACCCGGATCTATGGGACGCCGTTCCCAGGAAACCTACGGCCCTGGCCAACCAAGTGAACAAAAGGTTCGCGGAGCTGAAAGAGCTCGGGATGCGCAACGAGGATGCAATGATCACTTTCGTGCGCAACCGAATCTCCCCCCTCCAGAAGCGCACCCACAAGGTGTGCCATATGAGCTTCGGCCGCGATCCCAACCGGACTTCATCCTTCGAACTGAGCAACACGGAGATATATCGCCGGGTTAAGGCTCTCTTCACCATTCACAAGGACTTCTCCTTTGAGTGGACTTGGGGGATTGAGCATTTCTGCCGTGACCGGCTTCCTCCCATGGTAAGTTTTATGTTGCAAACTTACCCCGGACTAACTACATGTCAGTTATTGTTGCATTTTTGACTCTTTTGCTCGTTCTTTTCCTCAGCTATTCCTTCAGCAGACCCTCGAGGATGGCACCGATCCGACCCTTAAGTGGGCACTGGACCGGGTGACTCCGGATGAGGAGGAGCCGGACCAAGAGATGTTTCTCCCCATGACCGACGCCACGAAACGACCCACGGGTAAATTCTCTTCTATTAGAGATTGGCCCGATGATGAAGATGACTCGGATATCGAGATAATTGAACCTGTTGAGGCTGTTCCCCTTTCTTTTGCTTTTCCGCCATCAGCTCATCCCGGTGGTCATATCCACGAGGATCCTCCCCTCGCTACGGGCGAGCCAGTTCCGGTGGCGTCGAAGAAGAAGCGCGGGGCTTCCTCAAGCTCCTCCTCCGGACCTTCCCAACCCGTTAAAAGGCGAAAGAAGTCCGGGGACAAGACCGCCTCCAAGCCAGCAGGCAAGGCCCCAGCACGAAGGGCTTGGAAACCCAAGGAGGCCGAAACCTCGGATGCGTAAGTCATTCTTTCTTCCGTAACCTGTTCTTCCCCACTTCGTCGTAATTTTTCTCCTGACATTGTTTGATTTTGCAGGGCTCCGGTGGAGGTCCCTCAAAGTGGGTCCAGCATCTCTTCGCCTCTCCGGCCTAGCCTTCACCCCGTCGTGACAACGAGTCACGTCCGCTGAGCCCTATTCCAGAGGGCTCTGTGGCCGCTCCGGGTCACCTTGGAACAGGGGGAACCGGCCCAGCCGGAGCAACGAGATCCACCACCTCGGCAACGCCGCAACCAGCAGCCACTGAGGCGACGTCAGCTCCTGCACCAGTTCCTGTACCAGCAACTAGACCAGCACCAACTCCAACTCCGACGTCAACACCAACTCCGGCTGCGAAAACATCAGCGCCGGCACCAAGTCCGGCAACGAGAGTACCAACGCCCAGTTCCTCTGCATCTTCCGAATCTTCTCAACCTCTGAAAACCGTTGTTACGGCTTCCTCTTCTCAGCAGGCCAAGGGCAAGAAGGCTCCAGGCGCTGCCAAGCCCACTGCCATCGAGCCTGGGCAACGTACCCTCGTATCGATGCTTCCTAAGAAAACACCAGCGGCAAAGGACGCCCCTGCCGAGCCAACCGATGCACAGCAGTTGGTCCTGCATACCAGCCCCGCCCTTGCCTTGGTGGAGAGGAAGGAAGCACACGCAAAGGGCTTGGTGACGCCCCATATGCCCACCGGTGAACGGTACCCCCCGAGCCTGATGGAATTTGTCATGAACTGGAATAAAGCAGAGGTAGTTCTGGATTCTGATCTCCCGGAAAAGTTCGGCCCTGCCGAGTTTTCCGCTCAGATGAATACCGCCACAAACGCAATGAACCTCGCTGGACGAATGATGGAGGGACATCGTTTCTCCTTTACAAATTGTAGATAATAACCATTAGTCCCCGAGCCTCCGGGGGATTAACTTGTTACTTGGCCGGATGCTCTTTTATAGAACTAACGTAGCTCCATGATAACTTCGAATATGCACACACCTAGAGCCGGGTTAAGTTCCACTTGGCCCGGATTTTAGTATACTTCAAATATGCACACACCTAGAGCCGGGTTAAGTTCCACTTGGCCCGGATTTTAGTACACTTCGAATATGCACACACCGAGAGCCGGGTTAAGTTCCACTTGGCCCGGATTTTAGTACGCTTCGAATATGCACACACCTAGAGCCGGGTTAAGTTCCACTTGGCCCGGATTTTAGTATATTTCGAATATGCACACACCTAGAGCCGGGTTAAGTTCCACTTGGCCCGGATTTTAGTACACTTCGAATATGGACTAGGCTGACTTAAGTTTTTGTATCTCTTTTAGGTGATTACCAACCGCCAGAGTGCTGAATTCCAACGCTTGCTGGATACGCACAAGAATCTTCGCGCAAAATAGGCTGCACTCATCGCGGAGTACGAGAAAAGGGGTAAATTTCTTCCTTATCCTTTCCTCATTTTTCTTCAACTTCGTTTGCCGAATTAATTTTATTGTTCGGTTTCCGCAGCTGGGGTGGAGGCTGAGAACAAGATAATACGGAAGAACTTGGAGCAGATCAAGGGTACATCCTTTTTGTCTGCCTTCACCGTGCTTTCTGTCTCCTTTCTCCCTTGGTTCGGCAAACATTCATACCTCGGCTCTGCCGGGCCAACACACGATTTCAGCATTGCTTGAAGAAAGTGTGCATGTGCCTAACATGATGCTGCATTTTCTCGAACAAGCAGGACAGCACCAAGCCGAGCTGAAGAAGAAAGATGACGAGCTTGCCCTTCTCCGGACCAAGGACGATGAGATTGCCAGGCTGAAGGCTGAGATGGCGAAGATGAAGGCGCAGCATCAAACTGAGCTAAAAAAGGCTGGCCAGGACTACACCGAAGAGCGTGAGCGCCTCAACCTCCAAATTGCTAAGGACCATGAGGTTCTTCAGGAGGCCGACATCAAACTTGAGTCGGCTAACGCTGAGCTTGAGCAGCTTCAGAAGAGGCGTGATGATTGCACCAAGGAATTGACCCAGATTCACAACCACATCTCACATAATTTCTTTTCCCTTATCCGCCTTATTTCTCCGGGTTAGTTCATACGTCTTGTTTTTCAACTTCGTCTTTTGCCTTGTTTCTCAGGCCACTTTCCAGAGGGTACTGCTATTGCTAGTGCTGCTGTTGCCAATTTCCGCCGAGAGAGGGGTACTCCTGCCGCTCCTGACGGTGCGATCATTCCCTTAGACATGGAGGACCTATTGGTCAGCCTGTCCTCTCGCATGGAAATCATTAAAAACTACGACAAAGATCTCCTTGACGTTTCAGTCCGAATCTTCAACGCGTTCTGGCCCGCTGATGACACTCCGGAGAGAGTTGCGCATCTCGCTGAAAAGCTTTCGGAAATTGATACCCAGCTCGACCTCTGGAGGGAGTCCGCCGGACGTGCCGCAGCTGATACTATCCTTCACCACATTCTTACGTGGTACGAGAAGATTGATCTCAGCCTCCTTACACGCGTGCGCACAGGATCCAGATGGACCAATGACCCGGAGTGGGTGGCTCGACGCCAAGCTTGCGCCCACAGTCTTATTGAATATGCTCCAATTCACGAGTAGACTGAGGGTCCGAGCTTCCTAGAAGTCGCTGGCGAAGAAGAAGTTGAGAACGTTGAAGATGATTCGGGTGAGGATGAAGAGGACACTGCCTCGGATATTGAAGAGGGCGAAGATGACGCCGAACTTCCTCCCGCTGCTTCTAAGTAAAAAAACACTTGAAAACCTATGAGATCCCCGGTATGCCGGGTGGAATTGTATTCCAAACATATGTGATATTTTGCTATGAAGTGCTTATGCCGAACTAACTTGGGCGTAGTCCCCGAGTTTCTTTTCTTGTTCGTTCAATCTCTTGGCTCGGTTCGTGTCTACCTTGGTTCGGTTTTACAACTTATGAATCCGAGCTTGAAAATTTTTCTTAACAATACTGGGAAACTTTTAGGCTTAGCTCAAAAATAGAACAACATAATAACTTGAAAATGAATACTCGGTTAGTCCGAAAAACAAACGTCAGCTCGAATAAATTCTTTTCCTTAGTCGTTTTTCATGTGCTACGCAATTCCAAACTTGTTCTCTTGCTTTCCATGAAGCCAATTCTTGTTGGACAGCGGCAAGTCGAAGAGTTGGGTTCATGGTGCTCGCACATTACTAATCCGAGTTAAGTAGAATAACTTATTCCAGCTGACGCACGAAAAGCAACAAATAGTATTAAGGCAGTCCCCGAGTCACTGCTCGAGGTACCAACATTTCATTGATAAGCTCATTGCCAACATACATACCGACATATGAGAAGACTCGGATACATATGCTTCTTTAGCTAAGTGTAGAAAGGACGAAGAAGAGCTATATTCCATGGTCGCTTAGATTCCTCTCCGGACCTGTCCGCCTTGTTGTTTTCATGTGGCTTTGCATCTATAAGATAGTAAGAATCATTGTGTAATGCTTTGCTCACGATGAACGGCCCTTCCCATGGGGGGATAACTTATGCATGCCCGTAGTACGTTGTACCAACCGGAGCACCAGATCGCCTTCCCGAAAGACCCGGGGGCACACTTTCCGGCTATGATAGCGTCGGAGATTTTGCTGATATATTGCGGATCTAGACAGTGCCAGTTCTCTCGCTTCTTCCAGCAGATCAACATCATTTTGCCGGGCTTCTTGCACTTCGGCTTCTGTGTATTGGGTGACCCTAGGCGAATCATGCTCTATGTCGGCTGGTAATACAGCTTCTGCCCCATATACCAGAAAGAACGGCGTATAGCCTGTCGATCGATTCAGAGTTGTTCTTAAACTCCATAGTACCGCTGGTAGTTCTTCTATCTAGCACCCCGCTGATCTTTGCAGCGGCTCAATGAGCCGGGGTTTTATTCCGGATAATACTAATCCGTTGGATCTTTCCACTTGTCCGTTCGATGTGGGGTGGGCTACCGAGGCTATGTCCAGCCGGATCTTCTTATCTCGGCAAAAACGCGCAAATGCTCCTTCCGCAAAGTTTGTGCCATTATCAGTTATGATACTGTGGGGATAACCGTACCTCAAGATTATATCTTTGAGAAATGTTACGGCCGTAGCTCCATCACACTTTCTTATAGGTTTTACCTCAATCCATTTCGTAAACTTGTCCACCATGACCAGAATGTGAGTCATGTTTCCCCTTGCTGGTTTGAACGGGCCAACCATATCCAAGCACCATACGGCAAATGGTCAAGTGATTGGTATGGTCTTGAGTTCCGACATTGGCATATGTGTCTTGGTGGCATACCTCTGACAACCATTATATTTTCTCACCAGATCTTCCGCTTGCTCTAACGCATTCGGCCAGTAGAATCCGTGCCAGAAAGCTTTTGCTACCAAGGCTCGGGATGAGGCATGATGCTCGCATTCCCCCTGATGTATATCTCGGATGATTTCAAGTCCTTCTTCCGGGTCAACACATCGCTGGAGTACATTTGTCACACTTCTTTTGTATAGTTCGGAATTGATGATTGTGTAGGCCTTCGCCCTCCTCTGTGTTTGCCTGGACATCACTTCCTCAGTGGGTAATGTTTCGTCCTTCAGGAATTGAAATATAGGTAATGCCCAAGCTGGTATTGCTCGCACAGGGAACACATCCTCATCAATCTCCATCTGATCCACCGACATAACTTCAACCGGACCACGCTGAGCAGTCCCCGAGTCTTGCGAAGCAGTCCCCGGGTTTACCGAAGTAGTCCCCGGATTTGCCGAGGCAGTCCCCGGGTTCAGCGCTCCACTTCTCGTGTCCACGTCCATGGGCACAGCTCAGGATTCTGTGTCCTCCGGGATGTAGATTGACTCGGATTCTGGGGATGGCCTAATGGATGGTTTCCTGAGGTGCTCTAATGCCACACCCAGTGGAATGGCTTGTCGGGTTGATCCGAGCTTCGACAGCATGTCGGCAGCCTCATTTTCCACCCGGGGTACATGGTGAAATTCACATCCCTCAAAGTAACCAGATATTTTCTGCACATAAAATCTGTACAGCGCCATGTTTGGATCCAAGGCGTCCCATACTCTTGACACTTGCTGCACCACCAAATCCGAGTCGCCAAAGCATATGATCCGACGTATTCCAATTTCTTTTGCTACCTTAAGCCCATGCACAAGTGCTTCATACTCAGCGACATTGTTTGATGCAGTGAAATGGATCTACAACACATATCTCAACTGGTCCTTCTTCGGCGACGTGAGTACAACTCCGGCACCTAGCCCGGTTTTGGTCTTTGATCCATCAAAGTGCATTCGCCAATAGTTCGGATCCGGAAGTGGCGGTTCGTATTGTACCTGGGCCCAATCCACGAAGAAGTCCGCCACAGCTTGAGATTTGATGGCCTCTCTTCTGTCATATTGCGGCGCATAAGGTGCTAGCTCAATCGCCCATTTTGCAATTCTGCCACTCGCATCCTTGTTACTCATTATCTCAGATATTGGAGCCTCGCATATGACTCGGATTGGGTGCTCCTCAAAGTAGTGGTTCAGTTTCTTGGCGGCCATGTATACGCCATATGCCACCTTTTGGTAATGTGGATAGTTCTGCTTTGAGGCTGACAACACCTCGCTCAAGTAATACACCGGCCTTTGCACCGACTTACCTTCCTTGTCGCGCTCCACCACTATCACTGCACTTACAACTCGGTTAGTTGCGGCTATATAGAGCAACATTGGCTCCTTCGATAGTGGTGAGGCTAGTACTGGTGTTGTGGCTAACATTTTCTTCAGGTGGGTAAAGGCTTCGTCGGCCTGTGGCGTCCAAATGAACTTATCCGACTTTTTCATGAGTTGGTAAAGAGGTAATGCCTTCTCTCCCGACCGACATACAAACCGACTTAACGAGGCCATGCAACCTGTGAACTTCTGGACTTCGTTAAGACACTTCGGCAGTTCCATTCGCTCGATGGCCCGGATCTTAGTTGGATTAACCTCGATACCTCGGCTAGAAACCAGAAAACCAAGCAGTTTTCTAGCCAGGACACCGAATGTGCATTTTTCCGGGTTAAGTTTCATCCGGAACCTCCTTAGGTTCGGAAACGTCTGCCTGATATCGTCAAGGAGCGTGTTGCTTTCCTTGGTCTTGATAACCACATCATCCACGTACACCTGTACATTTTGACCTATTTGGTCGTGCAAACACTTTTGCATACATCTTTGGTACGTTGCCCCTGCATTACGTAAACCAAACGGCATGGTGCAATAGCAATAAGCCCCATACGGGGTAATAAATGCAGTCTTTATTTGATCATCCGGATTCAGAGGTATCTGGTGGAAACCTGAATATGCATCAATGAACGACAACAGTGCACATCCAGCAGTTGAGTCTATGACCTGGTCTATTCTTGGCAGCGGAAATGGATCTTTTGGACACGCCTTGTTCAGGTTCGTGTAATCGATACACATGCGCCAAACCACGGCCACATTTGGGTCATCCTTCTTCTTTTCCACCAGCACCGGATTGGATAGCCAATCCGGGTAGAGAACCTCCATGATAATTCCTGTAGCTAGCAACCGAGCTATCTCATCCCCAATGACTTTCCTCCTATCTTCGGTGAAGCGGCGGAGAGGTTGCTTCACCGGCTTAGCTCCGGGTCTCACATTTAAAGAGTGCTCGGCCAACTCCCTCAGAACACCTTGCAAGTCCTGTGTGGACCAAGCAAAAATGTCCCGATTCTCACGGAGGAAGCTGACGAGCTCGCTTTCCTATTTATCATTTAACCCGGCACCAACCGTTACGGTGCGCTCTGGGAACATGTCATCAATAGGAACCTTCTTGGTATCTTTCGTGGCCTGGAAGGAGACACTTCCATGCGGGTTATTCAGCGCCGGCATATACTGCTGCGCGGACTGAGCCAACGCAGCCACCTCTTGAATTTTCCTTTTTCTCGCGCAATCACCAGCGACTCGGCTAAGTTTGATCCGGTCGACGCACACTCCATCGAACGTCGGAAATCCCCTGCAATGGTTATCACCCCGTTTGGTCCAGGCAACTTCATCTTCAAGTAGCTAACGTGACAGCTTGCCATGAACTTGTTCAGGGCTGGCCTTCCGAGTAATGAGTGGTAAGCACTTTCCAAGTTCACCACCTCGAACTCCAAATTTTCGGTTCGGCAGTTATCCCTCGTGCCGAACAAGATGTCGACCCGGACTTTGCCTATGGGCTCACAAGAAATGCCGGGCACAATGCCATGAAAAGTTGTCCTCGTGGCCTGCAGCATGTTCTCCGAGATACCCAACTTGCGCATTGTGTCCGCATACATGATGTTAATGCTGCTGCCATTGTCGATCAACACCTTTGAGAATCTTACGTTAATGCTAGGTCCAATGAATGTCGGATCTAGCACCAGCGCATACGAACCAGGGCTTGGCATGAGCTTGGGATGATCCTTGATGCTCCAGGTGATTTCTTGATCGGACCAAGGCATGTACCTCGTTACCGCAGGCATCACCGCATTCACCTCCATATGCCTACGCTGCAAGCTTTGTCTATCTGTTTCCTCAGTGGTGAACACGCAGTAGCTCTGATGGTGCTCCCTGTACTCGTTTCTGCCCTCATTTCTGGGGTACCTCTGATCTGGCGGATGCTGATTTTCCACTTGGTGCACCGCGTCCCTTCTCTCATTGTTATCATACCTCGGCGGAGGGGGAGGCAACATCAGCTATTGCGTGTTCGCTCCGGAGAGCAATTACTGCCGGGGTAACTCCTGCCAAGGCTGATCATTCCGGGGTGCCTGAGCATTCCCCGAACTGCCCTGTTCAATCTTGCGCATCCACTCACATTGCCTCGTGGTATGACCCGCTGGGTTATTCGGATTTGGCGTGTGAAACTTACACGACTGGTCCAACATCGACTCATAAGTGTACCTCGGACGGTCTTTCCTTTCTTGCCACTGCTTCTTTTGCTCTAGTGTCCAAGTCTTCTTGCCATCGTTTCTTGGGGTCCACTGCCCTCCAGTTTTTTGGCGTTGACTGCCCCCTGCTCCGGGCTGATCTTGATTCACAGCTGCAACTTGGTGCGAACCATATCGATGATCCGGTCTATCATCTCTCCTTTTTCCCATGTAGTCATTCCTTTGGGATGACCCAGCCCCATCTCTTTGATAGTACTCATCGTTTGACTCGTTTGATACGAGCCTAGGTTGAGTCGGATCACCCAAAGCATACGAATCCGCAATCCAGATCATCTCTGACAACGTAACTGGCATTTTCCTTTGCAACTTCATCCACAACTCGCTCCCATACCTGCATCCTTGTGCAAACCATGCTATGGCCTGCGATTCAATCACGCCTTCACACGAATTTCTCACAGTGCACCACTGGGTTAAAAACTCTCGATCCGTTTCATTTGGCCTTTGCCTACACATAGCTAGGGTTTGTGGCCTGTTCGGCCTTTGATACGTACTCGAAAAATTGCTGATGAACATCTCCTCGAAATCTATCCAGCAGTTGATGCTTCCTGGTGGAAAATTGTTCAACCACACCCTTGCCGGGCCTTCCAACATCCGGGGTACATACCGTACAACCCATCTCAGGTTGCCAGTGGCAATTTTAACTGCCGTAGCATAATTTATCAGCCAATCCTCCGGCTTTGTACTGCCATCGTATGTCTTCGTGCCCCTGGGTAATTGGAAGTTGGGTACTGGTGGCTCTTTCATGATCCGGGGTCCAAAACATGCTAGGCCCGGTGGACCTTGACATTCAATTTGTTCCGACCTATACAGTCGATCCAGTTTTAACCTGGCATCATCCGGCATCAAATCTCTGCTTCCCAATCTCGATCCTATCACATGATAGTCTTGCCTCGGGTATCCCGCGTTTGCCATTTCCGAGTCTCCATCATTATACCTGTCTTGTTCTCGTGGAGCGCCTTTCTGTTGCATACCTCGGCCGACACTTTGCTCTTGCCTTGGTATATTCCGCTGCTGTGGTTGTCCTGCTCCAGCCGAGTTTCGCTGTCCGGCATTGCCATTGACAACGTTCCCTTGACCGGCATTGCCTTGGTCACGGTTACCTCGGCCAGCTTCACCTTGGCTCACACTCCATCGGTCATCATTTTTCTGCGCTTCTTTTCCTTTCCCTGCCCGCGTCGGGTCATACGGGATGATCTGTTTGTTCCGTCGGGCCGAGGTTACTACCTCCTCTCTCCTGGGGCCGCCATGAGGGGATGATGCGGCTCCAACGGATTTCTCCGGGCTACCCACCGCCGAATGGATGATTTTGGAGGCTCCAGCTCTCTCCGGGTTAGCTCTGAGTAGTTCCTCGTTTTGCCTGTTCGCAATCTGAACCAGCTCGTTAACCCTATCTTGTTGTCTTTGCCGGGCTTCACCCGTTAGACCCTCCAACTCGGATGCTGCTGCATCCGCTGCTCTGAGGTTCTTTGCCGGGGTACTATACCTCGGCAGCCCCACGGACAAACAGTTTTCCGATACCTCAATTCCAGTATCACCCTCTCGGTTCATCTCGCTCATGAGATTTCTCCCCTTCACTTTTACTGTGTCCACTTTGTTCGCTTTTGCGTACTCACGCATTGTCATATTCAATGACTGCTGAGCCGCGGCTATTTTCTTTGCGCCCTCTAGGATTTTCTGCCTAGTTTCTTCCAGCTCGGCCTGCGCTCGAGCCGGATCTACCGCTGCTACTACAGGGTTTGCCAAGCTATCCATTGCTTCCCTCAACACGTTCTCTGGTTTCTCTAGTGGAGGACCTCTACCTTTCCTCGACGCTTTTGGTGTTACCCTCCGGGTCTGGCGCCAGATCCTTGCTCGCGCCCGCACCTGGCGCAGTCATCATCACCTCCACATGGTCCAGGAGCGAGCGGTACACGTCCCGGGAACCACGGTGAGGGGTGGCTCCCCCGCGTCAACGACGTGACGCGGATGAACACACGACACGTCCACAGCAACGTAGACCTTGTGCGCGCCGAGCTTGACGAAGAGGCCATTGCACGGTAGAGGGCACGTGCCGAAGCAGCCAGCGTTGTTGCTGACGAAGTCCAGCGCTCCAAAGTGCTGAACAAGCCCAGAGACGATGCGCTCGCCGGTGCCGATGATGTTTCCCGTCTGGATTTTGACCCTTGCTAGCACCGCTAGCCCCACGGTGGGCGCCAACTCTCGTGGTGGTGTCACGGCAGATGCCATGGATAGGCTAAAGGTGGGGACTAATACACGCTAGGAGAATCCAGGGAGGGATAGTGGAGTGATACTCCACACAGAAGTTTGTATTGATTTCCTTCCTAGATTACAAGTGCTCCTAGAGCTGTATTTGCGAGAGGAGGAAGAAGGAGCTCTCTTACTCTCATCCGCGGTTCACGTCCGAAACCCTCGCCCAAACAGATTAGTCGAAAAAACCAGCCCCTTCTACAGAAGCCCTAGCCCCCCTTTTATAGGGGAGGCTCGGTTTCTGCCTAGGGCATACGTGGAGGCAGAATATGCCTCCTCCCAAAGTGGTAGGCTGTAACATCCCAAAACTTTAATCCAAGGTTATCAAGATGAAATCATCCAAAAATGGGGTTAACAAATTTTTTTCCAAAATTCAAATGAAAGCATTCATATGTGTATGCGTTTAAAATAGGAGTTGTTTGAATTGCCATGATTTATTGATCCAATACTTGTAAAATGTGTCTTATGTGATTTAAACATCATCTATATCTTTCCCAAACTTTTCCTCAAGAAAATCAAATCAAAAAGAATTAAAATGAAGGAATGGTCATTTTGACAAATCTAACTCTCATGCCTACTTTGGCTATTCCTAGTACTCAATTCTTAGGTGAAACAATTCTTGATCTTTGCACCCCTTGCTAGAACACATAATGAGGTACCAAGGCCCACCTTTTGATCTTCTAAAAACATTCTATAAACTAATTTAAATGACAGTTTAAAATTGAATCTGATGCATGTGCATAGATCACCCCTATTTCAAAAACCACCTTTTTGAGCTCCATTTTCAAAACCCTTGCAACCAGAGCCTATCTATCAATAGTGGAGATCACTCAAAATTTTTGAACTCAAAATTCAAAACTTTTTCTCTTGCGGCCATTTCATCAAACAGGTGACAGGCACAAATCTTGCCAAAATCAAAACACTATAGTGTGCAGTGATTCTTGTCACCATTTGGGCCTAACTCGGTTCCCTTGTCCCCCCAGCTCCAACCCCGGCCCTAGCTCTCTCTCCCTCTCCCCTAGCTGCTCCATTGCCAAGCCGCCCGACGCCATGCGCCAGGCCGACCATGGACAGCTCGCACAAAGCCGCCCCGCGCTCTCCTTCGCCCGCTGGCAGACAGGCGCCATCACACCGCACCGCCTCGACCAGCCCCCGACCAAAATCGAGCGGAGGACAAGCCCCAGTTGCTCGTGCCCACGCCTCTGTCCACCATTCCGATCACCCCGGAGCGCCGCGTCCGCCAGAGCAGCACCGGCCTCGCCAAGCCCTAGCCTTGCGTGGCGGCACTCGCAGCAGGCCCAGCACACGGCCAGACACGCCCGTATGCCGCCGCTCGACCCATAGCCGCCGCATTTCTTGTCGAGCACCTGCGGCCACCGTGCAGTGCGCGGAAGCTCCCGACCAATAGAGACAACCCCTTGCAGCGCCATCAAGCCATAGAGGATCGCCAGGGGACCGGCCACCGTCCGCCTACCTTGCCCATGCCCTTAGCTCGCTGTGCCGTCGACCACGTCGAACTCTGCCCATGCCGCTCTGCACCCTTCGCTCGCCTATATAAGGAGGCCTCCCCAGCAAGCTCTCTTCACACCATTCTCATCCCCACCTCTCACTCTCACTCCCCACCGCCAGCCGGAGCCGCTCGAGCACCAGAGCGCCTGAATTGCAGCCGGAGCCGCCGCCTCGGGAGGAGAAGGGCGCCGTTGATCCAGGCCATCCCAGGAAGCGCCGCTTGTACCAGGAGAACCGCCATCGTCTACCAGCCCAGTTGCCCGCCTCGCCGACCCCGCTAGAGCCCCGGTACGCCCCCACTGCACCCTCACCGACCGCGCTAGGGTTAGATCCCATCGTGTCCTGTTCCGACGAGGACGATAGCTGTGGGCCGTCGATCTACCCTCTAATCGCACGGCCACCTTTCATCCATACCCCTTCGGTACCCCCATGTTTCACTGACGGGTGGGGCCCTCGCTTAAGTCAGCCCACGACGCTGTGCGGAGCGCAGTGGGCCGGCCCATTTCGTTCCCGCGCACGTTTAAAATTCAAATTAGGAATTTTTTCTATTTAGTTAGAAACCCACTTCTGTGCTTAGATTCAAAAATCAATTCAGAGAGTTTTTGAAATCCAAATTGCATGAAACCAATTTTGTCTGAAAAGTATTGAAATGCTCTATCCAAGCCCGTTGGATTTAATTCAATTAGAGTTATAGATCTCTCCTAATAAAAATAAGAAGGCAGAAGCTTTTGCAACTTGCAACATTTTTATAAAATCAACCAAGTTAGATTTTGAGTTGATTCCAACTCTAAAAAATCACATTTCATCATATCTATCCAAATATATAATAATATTAAGGTTTACATGCAGTGACTTTGGACTAGTACCAAAATAATGCTATATAGGCATTTCTAGTCACTTTAAATCATTAAAGAATAAACTTAAGCCAAAGTAATATTGATCCAAGCTTTAAATCTCATTCCCCCATGTTAGAATATGTGGTGAGGACATGTGTCCACATGATCCCATATCTTGGTGGTGAATATTAAATTTTAGTTGATATTTCAATGAGTAGAAATTACTTTTCTAAAATAAAAAGGTTAAAACTATTGAATTAAAACTTGTAATGTTTGTGATGATAATGGATCATCAATTGTGTGGTTTAGAATACTACTTAGCCTAGTTAAGTATTGTTTGGTGATTGTGCACTCCCTATGTACTTATAGACGCTAGTACCGACCAAGCTTTCGAGGAGGAGGAGTTCTACCAGGAAGAAGAAGAAGAAGACAACTTCAACCACTACACCAACCAAGGCAAGCTAGTAGTGGCAAGCTAACCCTTGCAAAACATACTTTAGCAAGCTATGGTTAGTAAGCTAGAATAAAACTAGATGGTTTAGCAAAGATGCCTTAAGCATGCTTTGATCACACCCCTTTGACTATTAGTATCCCAAGTCTTTTTGACAAGTTTCACCTCCCTTAGTACACAAAGTTCTTTACTAATTTTGGAGGTAGCATAAAAAGTATAAAACTTGACCTACTTAGCAACCTTTAGATGTCATTCTATGGCATGAGATTGAACCCATCATTTCCACCTTAGTGAACACTCTTAACTTAGTATTTTAGAATAGATCCAAAAACCTGAGTCACTTTAGATGGGAATACTTGGTGAAAATGACTTGTGAAAACCTTGGAATGATGAATCATTCTATTGAGATGTTTTGACATGTGTTGAGAGACACAACTAGTTTATGATGATGAAAATGATGAGGCATGAGCCTTAACCCTTTTATAAAACTGATGGTTGGATTCGGATGCGATACCATTTCAAATTTACCGTACAACCACATTACTTGAATTGGGTAAGGCTTAGCTAGAAATTTATATGCATTAGTATTAGTTTCCTCACGGGAGAGGTTTGAGCTGAGGCTACTTCTCAATGATGTCCACCTATGTAGTGCCCAAGATGACTGATGGTCATGGTTGGGAGGCCATGCTCATAGGAGAGGTGCTATTACTAGGGTGTGTAAAAGGAAGGTTATGTTTGATTATCTGCATACCAAGTATGATGATTCAGGGCTATCCCTGACAGATGTATCGAATCTTGTGGTAAAAGTGTACCACCTCTGCAGAGTGTCAAACTATTCGAATAGCCGCGTCCGCGGTTATGGACAGTTGGAATGGCCATACTGTTTTGTTGTCAGGTGTTTTTCTAAATAACTTGAAATGAATGATGAACTTTGACTTGACCACAGCAGGGTTGTGTTGATGAAAATAGCTTTCCAACTTAAGTGATTATAGAACTTTATTTTATCTTTCTTTGCTTCTGCACTTAGCTTAGGTTTCAAACTTAACTAGATAGTTAACTTAGATTCAGTACTTTATTTTTGAATTATACTCCTTGCTAGTATTAGTTTGCGAGTACTAAAAGAGTACTCATGGCTTTGTCCCTGGCTATTCTCATGGCCAGACTATGAAGGAGATTATCAAGATGATGGTCAGCAGGACGGCTATGATAACTAGGACTATCTGCCTTCGTCAGCATTTCCTGTGCCCCTGAAGATGGACCCCACCGCTATGCTATCGTTTATTTCCGCTGCTTGTTGTATTAAAGACTGGATCATGAGATCCTTATTTGTGTAAAACCTTATGTATGGTTTGTAATGGATGATGCACTTTGATATCCAATCCGTTATGTCTCGCAAAAATGGTAATCCTGGGATTGCGAGGTATGGCATAACGGGCATCTGGGATTAAAAATCCGGGTGTTGACAAGTTGGTATCAGAGCCATCCTGACCATAGGAGACCCTAGTTAGAATGGACGTCCAAACCAAAAACTTAGCTTCAAAAACCAAAGTGAGTATTTATGAAAAACTATTTCCTCTCTTACCCTTGTGAACTCCTTCTTTCTCAAAAATACATGTTCCTTAAAATTCTTACATTACTACTTAAAATTTGACACACTTGATCACTTCACTAACTTCCTCATCCTAAATTCTTGTAGATGGAGACTCAGTTCAGCAAGTTTTACCAGTTAGGAAACGGAGGTCAACTGATCTTCGAGAGGGATCTGGATTCACTATCGGAGTTACTGGGACGCCCACATCCGGAGTTTCTTGGAGCTCAACTTCCAGGACCCCCAGGAGGAGACCTACAATGGCTAGTCACCGCAGATATTCGAGGAAGCATTGAAGCACCAACTTCTGGAAGAATTCAGTTCTCCGTGAGAGAGAACAACTGGCTAGATGGATTAGCCAGGGCAATGCATGAAGCTCTCGCAAGTCTATGTGCCCTCAGCGTCAACAAGATTCAAGGAACCCGTTTTGCCCACTATGCAAGACGTGACTTCATGGGAATGCCGATGGAGATGCCAAGTCACCCTGAATTGAGGCGCCAAGTGGAGAACCTTGACTTCTTGCTTCATGACAGACAACAAGAACTGGACAATGCCAGAGAGTTAGCCAACCAGAACCGTGCCATTGCCGACCAGAAGGCCCAGACTTTCGCACTGCTCGTCCAAGTTCGCCAGTCTCTTCGTCGCCAGCGTGCCAAGAAGGATCGCACCATCGCCCGTCTTCGCAAGAAGGTGGCCAACCTCGAGAAGACCATCAAGGAGCAGGGAGCTCAGCTTGCCGCCAAAGAAGAAGAAGATGAGGGTGAAGACATCCAGGGAGATATGGATTCTTACCTCAGCAACGATGACGTTTTCTGGCAGAGGATGCGATGGACTTCTACACTGATGATGAAGACTCCGATTTCATCGACGATGAGTAGATGCACTAGAGCACTATCGTAGCATGAGATATATCATCTCGTTGTATCGTAGCTTGCAGAATGGTTCTTCAAACCATCTGTTTTTCCCTTTGATTGTTGTGGTGTGTGTTGTATCGTGTGCTTGTTTGCATGAATGAAAATGAAGTTAGTAAAAAAAACCTGAGTCTAACTCAAGTTTTAGCTGTGAAAACCTAAAACCATGAACCTTAGAATTTCCCTCTTACCCCTATATCTATCTCAATCTTCAGATGACTCGTGGAAACCAAGGAGGGAGCAGCTCATCGCAGGATCCAATGCTGCAGATCTTGCAGAATCTTATCGCGGACCGTGAAGCAAGCAGGGCCGAACGTCAAGCCAACTTAGCAACATTGCAGCAGATCGCCCAAATGGCTCTCAACAACCAAGGACATGGAAATCAGGATCACCATGGATATAAACTCAAAAAATTTCAGAACACCAATCCCCCAATCTTCAACCAATCTGAGAACCCATTAGATGCCGATGACTGGTTACAGACCATGAAAAACAACCTCGAAGTTGCAGGAGTTGATGCAAATGAGAAAGTTCTCTTTGCCACTCACTATCTGGCAGGAGATGCAAGAGCTTGGTGGAATAGCATCCGAAATATGAACCATGGCCAGGTGATGACCTGGGAAGCATTTAAGGTCAAGTTCAGCTGCACCCATGTGCCGCAAGGTCTTGTCAACCGGATGAGAGATGAATTCCGTGAACTGAAGCAAGGAAGAATGACTGTGGTGGAGTACCGTGACAAATTCTTGTCACTTGCCAGATATGCACCAGATGAAATCAACACGGAGGCCAAGAAGAAGGAGAGATTCTTAAACGGACTGCATGATGAGATGCAGACTGTCCTTGTCAACATCCGTTTCTAGGATCTTGAAGAGCTAGTCGACTCTGCCATTCAGATGGAAGGGAAGATTAACCAGGCAAACGACAACCGCAAGCGTCGTATGATGCAGCATTCTGGATCCAGTAGTCACCAGAAGTACCGTCCCAACCCTTCACCAGGACATGCACCAAGGAACAACCGACCCCCACATTCTCGCCCAAGCTACCCCAACCGTAGCGGAGGCAATGTGAAGTTCGGAAGAAACAATCACAACTCTGGTAATGCTAACAATTTCAACCGTGCACCTCTCAAGAGCAACAACAACAACAACACTGCACCCAGAACTGGCAGCAATGCTGTACCTGTAGCTGTCAAGGACAAGTCCCAGATCACCTGTTTTGAGTGTGGAGTGAAGGGTCACTACTCCAATGAGTGTCCCAAGAAGACTGCCGCCAATGCCCCTGTGAATGCCCCAGCTCAGCAGCAACGTCGTGTTCAACCAGGAAGGAAGTTTGCCCCAGGGAACCCGCACAACCGCAACGGTCGTCTCTTCCACATGAACACAGAAGAAGCCCAAGAAGCGCCAGATGTAGTGTTTGGGTATGTTTTCTGTCAACTCAGTATTAGCAAGAGTATCGTTTGATTCTAGAGCATCGCATTCATTTGTCACCGAGGAATTTTTATGCACTAGTAAGATTCACCCAACCAACCTGAAGCATGTCATGATAGTTCAAATCCCCGGTTCAACAACAAAAGCTAGAAAAATTTGCAAGGCTGTACCTATCAGAATACATGGGATAGATTTTTATGCCAACCTAATTGTACTTGGAACCAAAGGTTCGGAAGTAGTACTAGGTATGGACTGGATGTCAAGGCATAAAGGACTGATAGACTGTGCTAAGAAAGCCATCACCATGACCAGTAGTTCTGGAGTAATAGTAGAGCATATCTCCGAAACCTTACCCCGTCAATTCAAGTGCAACAAGAGTGTAGCCCTGCCCACCATTGACCAAGTCAGAGTAGTCTGTGAATACCCCGACGTATTCCCAGATGAATTGCCAGGTATGCCCCCGGATAGGGATATTGAGTTCATTATCGAACTAATCCTCGGAACCAGACCTATAGCCCAGAGAGCCTATACCATGAACCCCTCAGAGTTAGTAGAACCGAAGAAGCAGTTGGATGCCATGTTAGCAACAGGTTTGATTCAACCAAGTGCATCGCCATGGAGATCACCAGTGTTATTCGTCGACAAGAAAGATGGAGGCAATCGTCTGTATACAGATTACAGAAAGTTGAATGATGTCACCATCAAGAACAAGTACCCCTTGCCAAAGATAGAGGATCTATTTGATCAGTTGACTGGAGCTCAAGTATTCTCAAAGATTGATCTTAGGACTGGTTATCACCAACTTAAGATTCGTGCAACGGATATTCCAAAGACCGCCTTTACTACTCGCTATGGTTTATACGAGTATACGGTTATGTCTTTTGGATTAACCAATGCCCCTGCTTATTTCATGAATCTCATGAATAAGATCTTTATGAATTTCCTAGATAAGTTTGTAGTTGTGTTTATCGACGATATCCTTATCTATTCCAAGTCAGAAGAAGAGCATGAGCAGCATCTGAGAATCATCCTAGAAACCCTGAGACAGCATCAGCTATATGCCAAGTTCAGCAAGTGTGAGTTTTGGCTGAAAGAAGTAGGATTCCTAGGACATATTGTGTCTGCCGGAGGAGTCTCTGTTGATCCCGCCAAGATCAAAGATGTCGAAGAATGGGAAGCCCCAACCACTCAAACCCATGTTCGTTCATTTCTCGGATTAGCGGGATATTACCGCAAGTTCGTAGAAGGATTATCGAGCATAGCCCGACCAATGACCCAATTGTTGAAGAAGGACAAGAAGTTTGAATGGACAGACAAGTGTGAAGCCAGTTTCTAGGAGCTGAAGAAGAGATTGATATCCGCCCCAATTTTGATCATGCCAGACATCAAGAAGCCGTTTGATGTGTATTGTGATGCATCCAAGATTGGTCTAGGATGTGTATTGATGCAAGAAGGCAAAGTCATCGCGTATCTATCTCGACAACTGAAGCAGCATGAGCAGAACTATCCGACCCATGATCTTGAGCTAGCAGCCGTAGTTTTAGCATTGAAGACATGGCGTCATTATTTGATGGGTAATCGTTGTGAGATTTACTCGGACCATAAGAGCTTGAAGTATATCTTCACCCAGAAGGAGCTGAATATGAGGCAGAGAAGATGGATAGAGTTAATCAAGGATTATGACCTTGACATTCACTACCACCCCGGCAAAGCCAATGTGGTAGCGGATGCTCTTAGCAGATTGCCGTGTAGGCTTAACACCATGATCAAAGAGAAGCAACCCAGTTTGTATGAGGAGTTGGAGCAGTTCAGGACTGAATTAGTTAGCAAAGGATTCCTAGATAGCATTGAGCTTCAACCCACTTTGATTTGCCAAATCAAAGAAGCCCAGAAGGGGAATGAAAGTATCGACGGAATCAAACGTCGTATTGGTACAGGAAAGGTACCTGGATTCACCGAAGACGAAGAAGGTGTACTGTGGTACAAAGGACGTATCTGTGTGCCAGCAGATTCGGAGCTGAAGGAGGTTATCATGAAGGAAGCTCATGATACTCTTTATTCTATCCACCCCAGAGGAACAAAGATGTATCAGGATTTGAAAGAGCAATTTTGGTGGCACAAGATGAAGAGAGAGATCGGAAGCTACATCGCCAAATGTGACATCTGTCAACGAGTCAAAGCAGAGCATCAGAGACCTGCAGGATTGTTGCAACCATTGCAGATTCCGGAATGGAAATGGGATTCTGTCGGAATGGACTTTATCACCGGTTTACCTACTTCTAGTAGGGGAAATGACTCAATCTGGGTCATAGTTGATAGACTATCCAAGGTAGCCCACTTCATACCTGTCAAGACTACCTACCAGAGTGCAAAACTAGCAGAGTTGTACATTGCTCGAATTGTTAGTCTGCATGGAACCCCTAAGGCCATCGTATCAGATCGAGGAACCCAGTTTACTTCAAGATTTTGGCAGAAAGTTCAGGAAGGTTTAGGGACCAAGTTGAATTTCAGTACCGCTTATCACCCGCAAACAGATGGACAGACTGAGAGAGTCAACCAGATCCTGGAGGATATGCTTAGAGCTTGTGTGTTGGAATACGGATCAAAATGGGAAGACTGCCTACCTTTCGCAGAATTCTCATATAACAACAGTTATCAAGCTAGTTTGCAGATGGCACCATTTGAATTCCTATACGGAAGAAAGTGTCGTACCCCTTTGAATTGGTCGCAAGTAGGAGAGAGTCAGATCTTTGGACCCGACATTCTCCGCGAAGCAGAAGAGAAAGTTCACAAAGTTCGTGAGCACCTCAAGACCGCCCAATCTAGACAGAAGAGCTATGCTGACAAGAGAAGGAGAGACCTGACTTTCAATGTCGGAGATTTCGTATATCTCAAGGTTTCACCATTGAAGGGAACTCAACGTTTTAGTCTGAAAGGAAAGTTAGCTCCCAGATATATCGGACCTTTCAGGATTCTGAACCGTCGAGGAGAAGTATCGTATCAACTGAAACTGCCGGAAGAGATGTCAGCCATCCACAATGTGTTCCATATCTCATTACTTCGCAAATGCTTAGAAGTGCCTGAGAAGACTGAAGTTTTCAAGAACATCGATCACAGAGCTGTGGAAATCAACAATGACCTGACCTATCGGGAAGTACCCATCCGTATCTTAGAAGAAGCCTACAGAACCACCAGGACCAGGAGTATCAAGTTTCTCAAGATTCAGTGGAGCAACCATACCGAGGAGGAAGCTACTTGGGAGCGCGAAGATTACATTAGGACAGAGTTCCTAGATCTCTTTAGTTCCTAGTTTTCTTGTAAATCTCGGGACGAGATTTTGTTTAAGGGGGGAAGGTTTGTAACATCCCAAAACTTTAATCCAAGGTTATCAAGATCAAATCATCCAAAAATAGGGTTAACAAATTTTTTTCCAAAATTCAAATGAAAGCATTCATATGTGTATGCATTTAAAATAGGAGTTGTTTGAATTGCCATGATTGATTGATCCAATACTTGTAAAATGTTTCTTATGTGATTTAAACATCATCTACATCTTTCCCAAACTTTTCCTAAAGAAAATCAAATCAAAAAGAATTAAAATGAAGGAATGGTCATTTTGACAAATCTAACTCTCATGCCTACTTTGGCTATTCCTAGTACTCAATTCTTAGCAGAAACAATTCTTGATCTTTGCACCCCTTGCTAGAACACATAATGAGGTACCAAGGCCCACCTTTTGATCTTCTAAAAACATTCTGTAAACTAATTTAAATGACAGTTTAAAATTGAATCTGATGCATGTGCATAGATCACCCCTATTTCAAAACTACCTTTTTGAGCTCCATTTTCAAAACCCTTGCAACCAGATCCTATCTATCAATAGTGGAGATCACTCAAAATTTTGAACTCAAAATTCAAAACATTTTCTCTTGCGGCCATTTCATCAAACAGGTGACAGGCACAAATCTTGCCAAAATCAAAACACTATAGTGTGCAGTGATTCTTGTCACCATTTGGGCCTAACTCGGTTCCCTTGTCCCCCCCAGCTCCAACCCCGGCCCTAGCTCTCTCTTCCTCTCCCCTAGCTGCTCCAGTGCCAAGCCGCCCGACGCCATGCGCCAGGCCGACCATGGACAGCTCGCACAAAGCCGCCCCGCGCTCTCCTTCGCCCGCTGGCAGACAGGCGCCATCACACCGCACCGCCTCGACCAGCCCTCGACCAAAATCGAGCGGAGGACAAGCCCCAGTTCCTTGCGCCCACGCCTCTGTCCGCCATGCCGATCACCCCGGAGCGCCGCGTCCGCCAGAGCAGCACCGGCCTCGCCAAGCCCTAGCCTTGCGTGGTGGCACTCGCAGCAGGCCCAGCACACGGCCAGACACGCCCGTATGCCGCCGCTCGACCCATAGCCGCCGCATTTCTTGTCGAGCACCTGCGACCACCGTGCAGTGCGCGGAAGCTCCCGACCAATAGAGACAACCCCTTGCAGCGCCATCAAGCCATAGAGGATCGCCAGGGGACCGGCCACCGTCCACCTACCTTGCCCATGCCCTTAGCTTGTTGTGCCGTCGACCACGTCGAACTCTGCCCATGCCGCTCTGCACCCTTCGCTCGCCTATATAAGGAGGCCTCCCCAGCAAGCTCTCTTCACACCATTCTCATCCCCACCTCTCACTCTCACTCCCCACCGCCAGCCGGAGCCGCTCGAGCACCAGAGCACCTGAATTGCAGCCGGAGCCGCCGCCTCGGGAGGAGAAGGGCGTCGTTGATCCAGGCCATCCCAGGAAGCGCCGCTTGTACCAGGAGAACCGCCATCGTCTACCAGCCCAGTTGCCCGCCTCGTCGACCCCGCTAGAGCCCCGGTACGCCCCCACTGCACCCTCACCGACCGCGCTAGGGTTAGATCCCATCGTGTCCTGTTCCGATGAGGACGATAGCTGTGGGTCGTCGATCTACCCTCTAATCGCACGGCCACCTTTCATCCATACCCCTTCGGTACCCCCATGTTTCACTGACGGGTGGGGCCCTCGCTTAAGTCAGCCCACGACGCTGTGCGGAGCGCAGTGGGCCGGCCCATTTCGTTCCCGCGCACGTTTAAAATTCAAATTAGGTATTTTTTTCTATTTAGTTAGAAACCCACTTCTGTGCTTAGATTCAAAAATCAAGTCAGAGAGTTTTAGAAATCCAAATTGCATGAAACCAATTTTGTCTGAAAAGTATTGAAATGCTCTATCCAAGCCCGTTGGATTTAATTCAATTAGAGTTATAGATCTCTCCTAATAAAAATAAGAAGGCAGAAGCTTTTGCAACTTGCAACATTTTTATAAAATCAACCAAGTTAGATTTTGAGTTGATTCCAACTCTCAAAAATCACATTTCATCATATCTATCCAAATATATAATAATATTAAGGTTTACATGCAGTGACTTTGGACTAGTACCGAAATAATGCTATATAGGTATTTCTAGTCACTTTAAATCATTAAATAATAAACTTAAACCAAAGTAATATTGATCCAAGCTTTAAATCTCATTCCCCCATGTTAGAATATGTGGTGAGGACATGTGTCCACATGATCCCATATCTTGGTGGTGAATATTAAATTTTAGTTGATATTTCAATGAGTAGAAATTACTTTTCTAAAATAAAAAGGTTAAAACTATTGAATTAAAACTTGTAATGTTTGTGATGATAATGGATCATCAATTGTGTGGTTTAGAATACTACTTAGCCTTGTTAAGTATTGTTTGGTGATTGTGCACTCCCTATGTATTTATAGACGCTAATACCGACCAAGCTTTCGAGGAGGAGGAGTTCTACCAGGAAGAAGAAGAAGACAACTTCAACCACTACACCAACCAAGGCAAGCTAGTAGTGGCAAGCTAACCCTTGCAAAACATACTTTAGCAAGCTATGGTTAGTAAGCTAGAATAAAACTAGATGGTTTAGCAAAGATGCCTTAAGCATGCTTTGATCACACCCCTTTGACTATTAGTATCCCAAGTCTTTTTGACAAGTTTCACCTCCCTTAGTACACAAAGTTCTTTACTAATTTTGGAGGTAGCATAAAAAGTATAAAACTTGACCTACTTAGCAACCTTTAGATGTCATTCTATGGCATGAGATTGAACCCATCATTTCCACCTTAGTGAACACTCTTAACTTAGTATTTTAGAATAGATCCAAAAACCTGAGTCACTTTAGATGGGAATACTTGGTGAAAATGACTTGTGGAAACCTTGGAATGATGAATCATTCTATTGAGATGTTTTGACATGTGTTGAGAGACACAACTAGTTTATGATGATGAAAATGATGAGGCATGAGCCTTAACCCTTTTATAAAACTGATGGTTGGATTCGGATGCGATACCATTTCAAATTTACCGGACAACCACATTACTTGAATTGGGTAAGGCTTAGCTAGAAATTTATATGCATTAGTATTAGTTCCCTCACGGGAGAGGTTTGAGCTGAGGCTACTTCTCAATGATGTCCACCTATGTAGTGCCCAAGATGACTAATGGTCATGGTTGGGAGGCCATGCTCATAGGAGAGGTGCTATTACTAGGGTGTGTAAAAGGAAGGTTATGTTTGATTATCTGCATACCAAGTATGATGATTCAGGGCTATCCCTGACAGATGTATCGAATCTTGTGGTAAAAGTGTACCACCTCTGCAGAGTGTCAAACTATTCGAATAGCCGCGTCCGCGGTTATGGACAGTTGGAATGGCCATACTGTTTTGTTGTCAGGTGTTTTTCTAAATAACTTGAAATGAATGATGAACTTTGACTTGACCACAGCAGGGTTGTGTTGATGAAAATAGCTTTCCAACTTAAGTGATTATAGAACTTTATTTTATCTTTCTTTGCTTCTGCACTCAGCTTAGGTTTCAAACTTAACTGGATAGTTAACTTAGATTCAGTACTTTATTTTTGAATTATACTCCTTGCTAGTATTAGTTTGCGAGTACTTAAAGAGTACTCGTGGCTTTGTCCCTGGCTATTCTCATGGCCAGACTATGAAGGAGATTATCAAGATGATGGTCAGCAGGACGGCTATGATAACTAGGACTATCTGCCTTCGTCAGCATTGCCTGTGCCCCTGAAGATAGACCCCACCGCTACGCTATCGTTTATTTCCGCTGCTTGTTGTATTAAAGACTGGATCATGAGATCCTTATTTGTGTAAAACCTTATGTATGGTTTGTAATGGATGATGCACTTTGATATCCAGTCCGTTATGTCTCGCAAAAATGGTAATCCTGGGATTGGGAGGTATGGCATAACGGGCATCTGGGATTAAAAATCCGGGTGTTGACATAGGCCGACCGGGGTGCTTTTTCCCCCGCGTCACACATGCTTTAGCTACGTGAGCCTCTGCGGCGCCCTCGTCAGCCGACACGGGCTCGTCACGCTTGTCGGCCACACCCCGGTGGTCCTGTCCTTGCTTGCTTCGCTCAGGCAGTGCGTACCGGGACTCCTTTTGACCAGCGAGATTCCTTCCTTCTCCTAGAAGCTTGCTGTGACCCGGATGATGGTTCATCCGGCCACACCTGTTCCTGCATACAAGTAAAACATGCACTTCCGACTCACTGCCTAAGTCGGATGAGACCTAGTTAGGCGAATGCCCCCAGGTCCGGATTACCCCGTGATTCGGCCTGCCTTGAGGTGACCCGGCCAGCATCCGCTTTGGCCTTGCCGAACCTTGGCTAACTTGGCCTTTATACCCCGGCGTGACCCTGGCCGGGGTATCCCCCCAACATTAGTCCCCGAAGCTGGTGCGGTCTTAGCTGCCTTGGTCGCTAAGGCCACATCAGGTTCAATTTCAAGCTCCAGTCGTGGAATCAAAAATTTCTGCAGCTTCTTTGCTTCTTCCATGCTTGCAAAGGGAAGTCATGAGTGAACTGCAAGTAAAGTTATTTGGTACCAGGCCCTGCATGGTCATTTCTCTAAACATCCTAGTCGCCTCTTTCCACCGCCCCGATATGGAATATCCATGGATCATGCAACTATATGTCACGATATCCGGTTGAACGCCATTGTCGGCCATCTGCCGAAGAACTAGCTCTGCCTTGTCAACTGCACGGGCCTTGCACAACGCATCAATAACTGAGCTGTATGTCACTGCATCAGGCACAATCCCTTGGTGCGCCATTTCATGGAATAGATTGCATGCCTTGCCAACTTCGCCCTCTCTAAAGAAGCCATGGATGACCGTGTTGTATAACATGACGTCGGGGGAGCAGTCACCTCCTTCTTTTGACATTGTGTGGAGCAGGTCTAGTGTCTCCTGACTTCTGCTATCTTCACATAACCTCTTCAGAACTGAGTTGTATGAGATGACATTAGGCACACAGCCTAGCTCGGACATCCTAGTTAGAAGAACGTTCACAGCCTCGTCTGTTTGTTTCGCGTAGCAGAGGCACCTGAGGAGGGTATTGGCGGCGATCTGGACGGTCCTCAGGCCTGTTCTCAGGAAGCGGCCGAATAAGGCAAGGCCTAGATCCGGGCGACGAGCGCGGCAGCAACAGTCCATGAGGATGCCGTAGGTGAAGACTGTTGGCTGCGCCAGCCATGGGCTGGCATCTTCTCGGCGCACGCGGTTGAAGAGAGTGACGGCAAGGGCGGGGCCGATTCTTCGGTCGTCATAGGATGGAACACGGGCAAGGGCGGCAAGGAAGCTGTCCAGGGAGCGCCCTGGGACCGGGGTGGTATGGCGCAGCAATTCGTCGAACAGGTTGTGTGCGTCTTCTGGGCTGAGCCTCCCAGCGCGGACGCGCTCCGTGGCTGCTGAAAAGGCGGTGTGGGGATCCCAGAAATGGGAGCGCGGCAAGGTGGAGTTGGAGGTGGAGGTGGATGTGGAGGTGGAGCTCCGACGGAGGAGATGGAGACGCGACATCGGCGTGATGGAGGGGTGGAGGAGGCGGATCCGGGAAATCGGCGAGGTGGTGGAGGAGGAGTGGCGGAGGCAGAGGCCGTAGTTTTGCTAGTTGGAGGAGGAGGAGAGGACGAGGAGGAACGGCGGCGGCGCAGGAGCAGGCGGCGGGAATGGCGTTCCTGCTCTGCTCGTACGCGGTGGAGAAGGAGAACTGACGACAGCTCTGCTAGCCTCTGTAAATTCAAATATTTCAAATATTAATGTAAATTGGCGTGACTCTTTGAGTGGGACCCATCTTCCTGTCATACTTGACTTCTAGTGAACGAGTGATTAATGAGTTTAAATCAAAGCTTGCTCATTTTCCTAGCAACATTCACGGGCGAGATCGCAGGAGCATTTTAACCGTACCAAGTAGAATTAACTCGACTTTTTCCCGGTGAAACAATCCGGTGTCACAAAAAATATCCACATGAACAGTTCAAAAAATCTCAACGTGAACAAGTTGGATGTATCTAACACGGCTTTGACCTGTACATGCAGATTTTGCGGTATCAAAGGGCGCATTTGGTAGCCTACATTCCCTCCAAACAGACTAGTACAATTAATTGCTTTTGAAATATAGTTCAAATGTCTTTCGTTGATAAAATTTATGTTTGTTTAATTATATATACCATATGTGAAAATAACGGATTTATGATTTATTTCATACGAAACATTCTTTTAAAGTGTATATATAGTGCAAAAATCCTTAGATCTTTTTTTCCTAGATCAAACAGCCCACATGGAAAAAAAATCCTATAATGATCCTTTGAATCAAAGAGGTTATTAATCTTCTGAGTCACTTCTAATGCCTCGAACTTCAAGAAAGAACATTATCTTTTCATCAAAAAGAAGAAAAAAAGATATACTTCAATACATTACCACGTCTGAGTTCTCACAAACATTATCATTTCAAGCTAAAACATTATCAAAGATAAATAAAAAGGATATATTTCCAGCAAATAATGGCATCTTCTCTGATTCATTATTCCCATGCAACTGAAGGTTCGATTTGGTAACAGAAAAAAATAAGGACTTGCTAGCCAATTGTTGTCTTACTATACATCCCTATTTACTTCGGTAGCTATACATACTTACATACATACATGAATACTAAGGCCCCCTTCTTTTTAGCTTCTGCTTCTCTAGAAGCTAGCTTTTAAAAAATTGTAGGAAGAATCTATGGTGGGGAGAAGCTCATAGAAGCTAGGCTGGACCCTTCTTTTTGGCTTATGAAAATTTGGCTTGTTTAATGTGTTAAGTGTGGAATGTCTACAACGCCCCTGAAATGCAACAAAATAATACTATCCAGCATTATGAATTACTAGCAGAACACCGTACTCCAATTACCATAGTGCGTGCGTGTGTACTGCCCTGTATAGTATACCTAGTCAACACACACGCACATCAATTTCCCCCACGATCAGAAAGGAATTTGTATATGCGGCAGAGGCTTTTGCTGAGAGGAAGAAATCAAACTCGAGGTCGCCGGCTGGGAGGTTGCGTGGGGCGGCGGGCGGCGGTCGGCAGCGGCGTTCCTTGGCTTCGGTCGCGGGTGGCGTCAGGCGACGGAGCTCCGAGCCGGCGGCGGACGAGGTGATGGGCGTCGGCGACGGAGCTCCAAGCCGGCGGCGGCCTCACCGGCATCAGCGGGCGGCGACGGCTGTTGCCGGTGGCAGCGGCGCAGGAGGAACCTAGGCCTCGATGCGTGCAAGCGAGCTCGGCGTGGATGCATTGATGCGTTCCTGCAAGGCTAAACCGTTCCTTGTTCAACGATGGTAGTTTGCTGTAATTATCTGCAACCAAAAGGGCAGCTTCGCGGTACCGTTTCGGCCCAGTGGGAGAATCGCGAGAATCTGCCCAAAAGCATGTCGCGAGCTGCTTCTAGGAATACACGTGACTTCAGATTCGCGGTGAAAATAAGCGGGCGAGAAGCTAGACCCTTCTTTTGGGCTTTAGCGATTGTGGACCCCGAATCTGCTATAGAAGCTAAAAAGAAGAGGCCCTAAGAATAGCACACAAGCATGCTGTCGATCATCCCAAAAACCTCGGCGTCTTTCTGATCCTCTCCAGTCCAGGACAAATCAACCTGACAGAAGCCATCTCAGATAAGCAGTTCCATCATTGAAGGCGGGCGCATCACCAGGAGCAGCTACTCTCTTTTGCATCAAAGTTTTGATAGAAATGGGCTTCCTCTTGTGTCCACCTGGATGCGGTCGTCGTTGTTCATCAGCCTCTACGAAATCTCCCTGATAAGATTTGATAGGAAGGAAAGCTGTTAACACCCTAGTGCAAAAAAGAAGTTCCTTGTAGCTAGAAAAGCATGGCTGTAGAAGCATAACTATGTGATTGTTGGGGATCGGTGCGGAAAACAAAAATTTCCCTACGTTGAAACCCCAGAAACTGCCTAGGATCTATCTATATAGTAATGCAGTAACGGCCGGAGCGTATAAAATACATACCCTTGTAGACCGTACGCGGTTAACGTTCCGCGGGGAACGTGGTTGAAGTAGTCGTACTCGTAGCCGACCTCAAGGTCTCGAAGCTCCTCGCAGGTCACCCATTGCTCCTTCGTCATCTTCATCGTGCAACAGCTCCGGCTCACGACATTTAAGCGCCCCAAATATTGCGCCTCGTGTCTTTGTACACATCCGGTGCACGATGAGACCTCCGGCTCTCCGATCCCGTCGGGAGTGCGGAAGTTGATATCCGTCTAGGAATACCTGCAGCGCAATGGCGTGCTGCAGGTGTGCCTCGATCGCACAACCCAGACTTGGGGCCATGGTCACAAGGTATAGATAGAGGGGGGGAGAAAGTCAACCAAAGGACTTCTCAAGTTGTGTGTTTTAATCCCACCCATGGGCATCCCATTATATAGGCGGAGGGGGTGTACCCTCCCCATTGGGTTAGCCATGTGGGACTAATAGTTAAAGGAAAATAACAGCTATTTTCGTCTTGGCCGAATGGACCAAAAGTCAGCCCAATAGCCAAAACATAAAAACAAATAATAAAAGAAAAGGGGACAGCAGGCGGGTGGGCCGGCCAGCCCCACCGCGGCCAAGTGCAGCTGGCAGCGGCCGGGTGGGCCGGCGCCAGCCCCCACGGCCCAACTCCCCGCCCTTGGCGCCAGCTCCTCGTGCACCCTCGTGGGCCGGGTCAAGCAGGTCAGGTGGCGGCTGGCGGTTGCGGCCCGCCCCCACGCGGCGCGATTTATTCGCAGCCTACTGGCGAGCGTAGCCTAGCTATTTGCCGCCTAGTGCGGCGGTTGTTATCTGCCGCCCACTTGGGCTGGCTGTTTTTTCTTTTTCCCTTTTATTTTTCCGCAGCTTTTATTCTAGACTATTTCCCTCCGGGATTTAGCCTAATATAAAAATTGCCTTTATAAATCTTAATCTAAATATTATTTATAATATATTAATTCACAATTAACATATAATAAATATATATTTAAATTCCCATTTATCCGAAAACACTTTTCGAGGCTTTTCCTTTATTCTTTCTCCGAACAACTTCAGATCTCTCCGCGGAACAATTCCGGCTTTCTCTCTTTCTCTACTGTGATTCCGTATTACGAATGATCGCTCTCATCGTACCCTTAAGTGTATCCTCTCATGGCTCGGGAATGCTCTAGACATGATCTGTATCAATGATCAACAGAGGGACCAGGGATGTCCATGTGACCCCTATGCATTCCTGATGACAATGTCATTTGAACCGTCTAAATGTAGCATCCTCTTCCTTTTGTTTCTCGATACAACTTGTCCGAGATCAGATCATTGGTATCCTATACCTTGTTCAATCTCGTTCACAACAAGTTCTATTTTCTTGTTACCGTGATATTACATCCCCGTGACCTAGTCACATGTTGCAACATATATGGATGTAATCTCACAAAGCCGGCCGTATGTATCTTTACCCGTCATGTGGGTGAACAAATCTCGGTCTTGCAGTCACATATCATCTACTGTTCCTTCGGAATACTCAACGTACACCTTTATGGCCACCGTATTACCAGATGACGGTTGATGCAGTCTAGGCAGGCTAGGGAAATAGTGAGTAATATGAGCTCACGGTCTAAGGAGAAGGAGTCTAGGTATAGCTGTTGCAACAATGAACTATATGACTTGATCGTGTTGCAATCCTTCGAGGAATGTCCAATCATATCATTCTCCAATGATATGATCCCGTTGTCAGTCGGCATAAATGCCCATGATCTCGAAACCCAGATCATCTTCGTGACCAACGAACTAGTATGAATAGAGGCTACTAGGGACTTGGTTGTTTCATACTACACCTGTACCAATGTTTCTACTTGGCACAGTTATAACACAATATGAAAATATTATAAACTAATTGAGATATGACAATAAAAACCTATTTATTATTTGCCTCTAGGGCATATCTCCTTTAGTCTCCCACTTGCACTAGAGTACAAATAAACTAGCTCGCATTTTACTCATATAAACCATATGCCATATGCGTTTACAGATCATGCATGCTAATGGGAAACGTCATGTCCATGTTCTGTTTTACCAGATCATTATGTCTTTTGCAAATCGTTAATGTCTTCCTAATTTTGACATTCACACCATTATCTTATAATGGGTCGAAGCATTTGTTTGGCAACAAAGTGAGACTTTTGTTTCTAGTGTTTATGATGGCGGTCGTTTTCACCGTTGTCATCTAAACTTCGCAGCACACTTTGCTATCCTTTGTGTATATACTATAGTCATGGCAGTAGAACGAGGCCGGATTCCAGGAGCTTACAGTAACATTAGATCAACCTCGAGGGCTTTCTCATGGGCACTGGGCCCTGGGACACATCATTCTACGTTAAAAGCGAACTAGCCCCGCCATAACATTATATATCACATCAGATGTAGCTTTTATACTTCTATATCTATGTAGATCCTAGTGCATGAAATGCAACTATGCCACTTACATTGCTTCTTGCTATTTATGTACAGACTTAATTCTGGTTCAATGATCAACTCAGGAATCACTTAAAGACATGTTCTTATAGTTAAGAGCTAGTCCTTCCAACCAGAACCTTGGGTCATATTATGTCGAGTATACAACATGGTTATATGGAAGAACCTATGACTGAGGCATAGGAGATGCAACGCATCACTTTCTTTCAAATATAGTTGCAATACTCAATGCTTCATACAGTAAGAACTTCTTTCTTACCTTGTTCCATTCTAAGCTATTTCAGAATCTTGCTTAGGACATTCTGAACATCTTTCAGAATCAAGTCCAGGAAGCATTCGACATTTAGTGTTTATTAAACTCATCAATCTATCCTGATAGATCTCTTTGTTTAATAACTTCAACTTCATCCTTATTTATCTAACTTAAACGTTATTAACACCAATCACGTCATTCACATATGTCGTCCACATATCACAGAATGATTTCACGCTCCCACTCAAATATGACATTCATGTTTGAGATCCAGGGATTTCACTTAGCTGTCACTCAAAATATGTCAGCTACATATTATGAATTAGCCAAGCTGATTTGCTCCCACTCAAATCCAGGTCCTCTCGATAATCTTGGACACTCCAAAATCCTTTGATCACTATCAAATCGAGAATTCCACTAACGAGATTTCAATGACCATTCATTTCTCGCACTTAGGTCCATCGCGCTTCTTTGTAATTCGTAGGTATGTCTTGTTCAAAACAAGACAAGTGAATCAATATATAATTCCACAAACTTGTAGAATATATAGTTGAATCCTACTTTCTTTAGTAAAAGTATTCACTGAAACTTTATGATCATTATCATTGGTTTCTCCTCTATTTGTAGAGTTTGGATTCACGGAAAAAATTCCGCTGCGTCACTCAACAATCCAGAGGTAAGGTCAAATACCTTGTTTTGATCTTTTACTTTCTTCCACCTGTATCTTCATCAAGACACATCAACTTGGACAACAGCAGGTTTTCCCCTTGTGGAAGATGCATTCATAGCTTCCTAAGAATGCTTTACAAAGACTTGTTTATTCGCCATGACATCGACTTGTCGAAATCTCCAGAAGCTCGAAGTTGCCATAACACTTATGGTGTTGTTTCCACGAATCTTTAGATGTTCCCTTGTATTTCAAATGAGTGTTTGCTTATTTTGATCTCTAACTCTAAACGACAACTATAGCCCCGATAAGAGATAATATTGTACCATATGTATCATAATGATTATGATGTTTAGATATTTCAACATGGTTTGATTTCATCCAATTATCATAATTTGTGAAACATCTTTCACAAGTTCCTTTTATGCTAAACTTAACTTGAATACTTTAGTCTTGTCGATCAAATCGAGGAGACTTCGTATTCTTGTTAATTTTGATATCCTCCTTTTGTTTTGAACTCATTTGAACAATTCAAATCATTTCAAACTTCATATTTCATTAAGTAAATACACTTATTCACTTAAGTCCTCAATTAATGATTTCCACTACTTGTTGAAAATACGATACATCACTATGTATAAGATTCAACATTTCTTCGCGTATCACCATTTTACAGAATGCGGAGTTTTAGTCATTCTGCCCAAGAGGCATGGTTTTGCAAAGTCTCTAGATTAAGCATTTAGGACCCCGATCTTTCATAAAGAACCTGCAATAACCAAAATGACTTAAACTGTAGTGTCATTTCATTATTAAACTTTGGACATCTTTTAGCATTCTAATCCTTTATAAATGTTTAAACCATTATCATTAACATAGTGATGAGAATAACTTATTTGTGATCATAATGTGACCATAAGGTATTGTTCATAAGAACAGTACAAACTAGCTTGTAACTCGTTCATATGAATAATCGTCTCGCCACAAGAAAGACACACAAACAAGGATTACAAATTATATTCAAGTCCACTAATCCAAATGATAAACTTTGAGGGAAGAGGTGATGTCGGCCATCAACTGTTTTGCTTGCCATCATCAAGCCACATTGCCTCAAATCTAGCAATTCTCAAGCAGATCATCATGTTTTCACAAAACGAGACAAGTATCAAATACTTTGCAATCTACAACGAATCTTGTAAGAATCACATTTATAATTTGTATATCTTACATATACCTTTTCCATCCATGACCTCCTTTTGCAATCAAGCCCTTCCAAGAGTTCTCAACTCTAATGCAAGATCGCTAAGTGTTTTCCAAACATTCTCTTTTCATCCATGATGGAGGAAAACCCATCCAACGACTCATACTCTATGTGCCTTATTCTATAGAATACAAAATGTAGACCAACTCTCCATCGAATGGAGAATGGATTATTGGAGAAAACTCAAACATTTCGGAGTCATCGAATTATCTCCTAATGGTTATTGTATCAAGAAGAGAAGATCACCTTTTACGAGGATATCCCTCAGGCGTGGGTATTAATCTATGAAGTTGGACCCTTTTGTTAAGTTCCAAATTAAGCAATATATTCCCATGGTCGCAAAGGACCTCAATGTGATAGGCTAAGATCTACTAAGATATTTGTAAACAGGCATCTAGACTAAGTTTATAATAAGAGATCAATTTATAATTGGTCTCCACTAAAATGATCATCCCCTGGACGATTCTAGTGATCACATGATGCCTATCCTCTGCACCTCCCCCGATCGTCACGGCCATCAGTGCAGTATCAAAGGTAGATATTCAACAATGTCAATCACATCATCCATGTGACTCATGCTCGATCTTTCGATCTCTTGTCTTCCGAGGCCATGCTTCTCTAATGTGCTAGGCTCGCCAAATCTAACTTGTGTGTATTTGCTGTGCAACATGGCTTACACCCACTGTATGCGGACGTAGATATGTATGACACCTAGGCATGTAACCTTGGATCGCCTCATACGGAAGAACTTTCTTGGTGGTGCACACACAAGGGGAACACGAAACATTGGAATTAAATAGGGATTATCTTATTTGCTACCGTTGAGTATCTAAATACTAGCACACAATAAGATGTAAAAACTGATATCAACATCATATGTATAATGTGATATGATATGGTCTTTCTTGTGCCTTGATATCCATCGAGCGCTCCGGCATGATCTTCATCGTGCTCTTGGTTTGACGCCAAGTCCATGACGCCGCCACCAGGTCATCCATCGGAACGATGACTATTACTATACTACTTAGTAACAGAAAAGTAAACTACTTTATCTTCATATCGACCAATGCCATATCATAATCACATGCCCCCTGCAAAATAAAGTTAGACGCCTCTACTTTATCTATTGCAAGTTTTACGTGGTTGTTAGGGCTTTCACACTAGAACCGTTTCTAAACTACGAACTTTCCAACCATAACATGGATCCAACAGTTGTCTCTATTACACCCCTTTCAGGGCCCTCCGTTGTAAATGCTATATCAACTATTGAATGAGAGACAGACACCCGCTAGCCACTTATACGGTACAAGTCGTATGTTGAGCGTGGAACCAGTCTCGCGTACGAATACGCGTAAGGTCGGTCCGGGCCGCTTCATCAAACAATACCGCGATATAAACAAGTACATGTTAGAGGGTAACAACTAAGGGATCAATGCCTGCACAAACTTGTGCGTACTGGCCGTACAACACTCCTACGCATAGATTGGCTCTGATACCACTGTTGGGGATTGGTGTGGAAAACAAAAATTTCCCTACATTGAAACCCCAGAAACTACCTAGGATCTATCTATGTAGTAATGCAGTAATGGCCGAGGCGTATAGAATACATACCCTTGTAGACCGTACGCGGTTAACGTTCCGTGGGGAACGTGGTTGAAGTAGTCGTACTCGTAGCCGACCACAAGGTCGCGAAACTCCTCGCAGGTCACCCCTTGCTCCTTCGTCATTTTCATCATGCAACAGCTCCGGCTCACGACATTTAAGCGCCGTAAGTGTTGCGCCTCGTGTCTTCATACACATCCGGTGCACGATGAGACCTCCGGCTCCCCGATCCCGCCGGGAGTGCGAAAGTTGATATCCGGCTAGGAATCCCTACAATGCAACGGCGTGCTACAGGTGTGCCTCGATCGCACAACCCAGAATTGGGGCCATGGTCACAAGGTATAGAGAGAGGGAGGGAGAAAGTCAACCAAAGGGATTCTCAAGTTGTGTGTTTTAATCCCACCCATGGGAACCCCTTTATATAGGCGGAGGGGGTGTGCCCTCCCCATTGGGTTAGCCATGTGGGACTAATAGTTAAAGGAAAATAACAGCTATTTTCGTCCTGGCCGAATGGGCCAAAAGTTAGCCCAATAGCCAAAATAGAAAAACAACTAATAAAAGAAAAAGGGGACAGCATGCGGGTGGGCCGGCCAGCCCTACCGCGGCCCATTGAAGCTGGCAGCGGCCAGCGCTGCAGCGGCCAGGTGGGCCGGCGCCTGCCCCCGCGGCCCAGCTCCCCGCCCCTGGCGCCAGCTCCCCGCGCGCCCTCGTGGGCCGGGTCGAGCAGGCCCAGGTGGCGGCTGGCGACTGCGGCCTGCCCCGTGCGGCGCGCTTTATCCGCCGCCTGCTGGTGAGCGTAGCCTAGCTATTTTCCGCCCAGTGCGGCGGTCGTTATCCGCCGCCCACTTGGGCTGGCTGTTTTTTCTTTTTCCCTTTTATTTTTCTGCAGCTTTTATTCTACTATTTCCCTTTGGGATTTAGCCTAATATAAGAATTGCCTTTATAAATCTTAATCTAAATATTATTTATAATATATTAATTCACAATCAACATATAATAAATATATATTTAAATTCCCATTTATCTGAAAACACTTTTCGAGGCTTTTCCTTTATTCTTTCTCCGAGCAACTTCAGATCTCTCCGCGGAACGATTCTGGCTTTCTCTCTTTCTCTACTGTGATTCCGTCTTATGAATGATCGCTCTCATCGTACCCTTAAGTGTATCCTCTCACGGCTCGGGAATGCTCTAGACATGATCTGTATCAATGATCAACAGAGGGACCAGGGATGTCCATGTGACCCCTATGCATTCCTGATGACAATGTCATTTGAACCGTCTAAATGTAGCATCCTCTTCCTTTTGTTTCTCGATACAACTTGTCCGAGATCCGATCATTGGTATCCTATACCTTGTTCAATCTCGTTCACAACAAGTTCTGTTTTCTTGTTACCGTGATATTACATCCCCGTGACCTAGTCACATGTTGCAACATATATGGATGTAATCTCACCAAGCCGGCCGTATGTATCTTTACCCGTCATGTGGGTGAACAAATCTCGGTCTTGCAGTCACATATCATCTACTGTTCCTTCGGAATACCCAACGTACACCTTTATGGCCACCGTATTACCAGATGACGGTTGATGCAGTCTAGGCAGGCTAGGGAAATAGTGAGTAATATGAGCTCACAGTCTAAGGAGAAGGAGTCTAGGTATAGTTGTTGCAACAATGAACTATATGACTTGATCGTGTTGCAATCCTTCGAGGAATGTCCAATCATATCATTCTCCAATGATATGATCCCGTTGTCAGTCGGCATAAATGCCCATGATCTCGAAACCCAGATCATCTTCGTGACCAACGAACTAGTATGAATAGAGGCTACTAGGGACTTGGTTGTTTCATACCACACCTATACCAATGTTTCTACTTGGCACAGTTATAGCACAATATGAAACTATTATAAACTAATTGAGATATGACAATAAAAACCTATTTATTATTTGCCTCCAGGGCATATCTCCTTCAGTGATATGGTCGTAACGTATCGGAGAGGTTTCATGTTTCCTAGAGGTGCACATGAACACTAGAGTTCTCATGATTGTCCCGTACATGCTTGTACGAAAACCAGAGAATCCACAGATGAAGGGTCTGCTCTGCTCATGAGCTGCCTTAATATGCTTGTCCAAGTTGGATTTCTGAAGTTCAAAGTTATTGAGAATGAAAAACAGGGCAGTTTTGCAATTTATTGCGAAAAAGCAAATCCGTGGGAAAAAATGTAACCAAGTAAGATTGCAAATCACACCTTTGCAGTCCTCGGAGTGGCATTTAAAACGTTGAGCCCTAGGGAATGATCCCTCGCGGGCTGTATGTTTTTAGGTAGCTAGATGAGACCTATCTAGCAGCGAATTAAACGCGCCCAGATAACGGCCCCTTTAATTCGGTCCCCCTGGGGACTCGGACCCGGGTGGGCTGGCTGCACACTTGAAGTGGCATTTAATCCTCTCAGTGGCACATGAACCTGCATGCATTCGCTGATGACGCTTGAAGTTCTTCTTTAGCTGTTTAGTGCCACAGACATCACACTGAATATATCGATGACACAATTGATTATGGGCCTTGAGGCATCCCACATTAGTAAAAGTCTTCATGCAGCCATGTTCACAGCAGATAACTTCAGAGTAATCGAACTTGACTATGTTGGGGATATACTTTCCAGGTATCCTCACTGTGCCTGATGGGGATATGCCAAAAGGGGTATGCCCAGCAGGACGTTTCGATTGGGCCGAAGGGCCTGTGAGTGTGCCTGAAGGACGGCGACTGGACTATGACTGAAGGAGAAGCCTAGCGACTGGAAGCTGAAGGCCGAGAAGCATATCTAAAGCCCAGTCGGATTAGGTCAAAAAGCCTCCGAGTCCATATCTGGCTCGGTTGTAACTTGTAAATCCTAGCAAGGTGACTCCTATATAAACCTCCCTAGGGTATCCTAAGGACTCACGTTCATCGTACAGCCCCTCAAGCGACTCGTTGCTTAGACGCCGAGCTCGCCACCCCTGTAACTCGCTCTCCAATAATCTAATCTAGCAGGAGTAGGTCTTTACCCTCTGGGGGGCCGAACCTGGGTAAACCCATGTGCATCTGCCCCCATTTCGCACCATAGATGGCCGCCAACTCTTCCTCACGTTACAATCAATCGCTACCAGTAGCAGCGGCTCCCGTGGCCATTTCCACGATAGTGGCGCCCATCGTGGGGCATAGCGGGACTGGCCTGAGTTCTGCGGCGAGACCCTACTCGCCGATCGATCGGCCGCTCGCCACCGGTCGCATGATCCCCATCGGCGAGATCTTACAGATCCTGCCCAGCAGCTACATCCCGGCGTCACGCCCGGTCACTCACGGTGCGGTGATGCCGGTCGGCTCCATCAACCTCTTTGTCGGCTTCACCGGCGTGGTCGACCCAGCTGCAACGGTGATCGTCGGCGGATCGCCACCGCACCGCGATCTGCTCTCGGAGGAGCAGGTCTGCTCCATCAGGAGCCTCGACACCGAGTATGACTCGGCCGCCAGCGACGTGGCCGAGACCAACGCCGCCACCAACGACGAGGCCCTAAACAACGACGCAAACTCTGCGACCCCTGCCTCGGTCGATGGATCTATCACCGCCACATCACGAGAGGACTCCATCACGCGAGTCTCCAATCCGGAGGATTTCGTGGACCCCTCCATCCTTGGGATCTTCGACTCTGACTCCGACTCGGAATCACCCGAAGACTTCCGCACCAGATCCAATCGCTTCAATGCGATCTACATGGCGGGCAACACGGCCGCCTTGCCAGATCCGTTCGCCACGCCGATCCCGCTGACTGCGACGGCCACAGAGGTGGAGGAAGCCCGCCTGTGGCTCACGGAGGTGCAACGCAACGAACTTGCCGAGCGTGAGAAATACTGCCTCGAGCGGGAAACGGCGCGGGAGCTATCGCTCTATCACCAGCGCCGCTTCAGGACCCGCCTGAACTCCAACGTCCAGGGCCGCGTCCTGAACTTCAACGACGAAAGCGACCCCACACGCGCCGCCGAGCGCGAATACTGCGAGAACACGCCGCCAGGCGGAAGAAACCCCGCGAGACCACCACCCGGCGCACCGGCGACCGGAGCCCCTCCACCACCCATCGGCCGCACGCCCCCGCCGGACCAACCGAGGATCATCATCTCACCTCAAGCCCGCGACGCCAACGGACTACCACTATACTCCACCCCGATGGACAACGTCGTCACGGCCGATGCCACGATCACCAACCTCGACATCCAAGGTGACGGCGCGCTACATATCCAGTATGCCAAGGCCCTACTCGTCAAGGCCGTCGAGCAACAAGCTGCGGGAGTCGACCCGCGAGGGCGGATGTACTCCCGCTCCTCAGCAAGCAGGGCAGCATCAAGCGGCCACCCCACCATCGCCAACGCATTGACCTGCCCACCACTGCAGCCCCTGGCGAACCAACCACGGGACACCAACTCCGTGCTATCCACCAGCGAGCCGCGACCGGCGAATAACACGGTCGCCGCCAACGGGCAGCCCGTTGATGCCCGAACGAACATCATCAACAACCAGGCGTGGCGGGCGCGCCAGCCCAACGACTTGAGGCACACCCTCACCAACCACGGCGACCCGGAACCAAGAGGCTCGCTCAGTCGAGTCGGGCCGCAATGCTTTGGGCCCATGATCCACGGGGAAAAATACCCCGCCAACTTCAAGGCTCCCAAGGAGATCGAAAAGTACGACCGGCGTACGATCTAGCTATATGGCATACCTCATGAAAATGGGAATCACGGGCCACACCGACCTGCTCGCCGCTCCCTACCTCCCCCTGATGATGGAGGGCGCGAGTCGGCAATGGATCAACACCCTCCCCGCCGACAACATCGATTCTTGGGAAGAAATGCGGGACGCCTTCATCAGGCACTTCGAGGGCTCCTACACCCGCGCCACCACCATAGAATACCTGGAGCGATGCATCCAGGGACAACGCGAGTCGACTCGCTGTTGGATTCAAAGATGACAGGAACTGTGGATCGATGCCTCCGGCATCCACCTAGATACGACAATACATTGCTTCAAGAACGCGTGCCGGTACGAACCCCTGGTCGCTAAGATCAAGAGGGTCTACCGCGGACACTCGACAACATCCCCGACCTCCTCGAGATCGCCAAGTGCTACGCGGAGGAGGAACCCAACCAAGACTCCGACGACGAGTCGGGAGGAAGACGCCGAACCAACATCCACGATAGCGGGCGCCTACACGATATGCACTACAGCAACACCCGCATCACTGGAAAGCACCGCACGGACGGGCGAGTCGACTTTGTCGCCAATGCCGGCTACGGCCAGCGCGGCCCCAAGAGCTACCGCCGAGATGGAGGAAATTACCGCGACAACGGAAACTACCGCTCCAACAATATAGCGAGGCCGAAATTTGACCCCGCTGCCCTGCTCAATCAGCCCTACATCTACCATAGCAGGGAGGGAAAACCCGCCACCCACACCACCGCTGATTGCCACTCTCTCAAAGAGATTGAGAAGGCGAGGCGAGCAAGGGAGGACCCCAACAACAACCCACCCCGGGACAACGGGAACGCCGGCGGCTTTGGCACCGCCGGCGGCTCGCTACATACCTTCACCGGACTCGGCACCAAGCGCGAGAGGAAGGTGCTCGCCCGCGTGGTCACCGTCAATGCGGTGACACATGTCGACATCCCACGCTTCCTCAACTGGTCCGAGCAAAGTATCACTTGGAGTCGCTAGGACCATGCCCCTAGAATCGAGTACCCAAGGCGAGTCGCCCTGGTAGTCAGGCCCAAAGTGGCCGATTACTGGCTACCCAAGACATTGATGGACGGCGGGAGCTCCATCAACATCATGTACCTAGACACGTTCAAGAGGTTACAGCTCCCGGAGTCTGCAATCTAGCCGACCCCGACAACCTTCCATGGTATCGTCCCTGGTCGGAAGGCATACCCGATCGGAAAAGTGACGCTACCCGTCACCTTTGGCACACCGGCGAACTACCGCACCGAGCGAATCGAGTTCGAGCTAGTGAACTTCCGCAGCCCCTACCACTGCGTGCTGGGACGCCAGAAGTTTGCCAAATTCATGGCGACCCCCCACTACGCGTACAACATGATGAAGCTCCCAGGGCCAAGCGGCATCATCACCGTCCACGACGACCCCGACATGGCCGTGGAATGCGAGGACAAAGGAGCCGAGCTCGCCAACACCGTCATCGCTATGCAGACCGAACACGTGGAGGAGCTCGCGAAATACGCGGGCAACATCAACAAGGACGACCCCACCATCCTGAAGAAACCAACCACCGCAAACTCCATGTTCGAGGTGACCACACACACCCGCACCGTTGAGCTCGTCCCAGGCAACTCCAGCCAGATGGTCACCATCGGGGCGCACATGAGCCCCACATAGGAAAGCGCGCTCATCGGGTTCCTCCGTGAGAACCGCGACATCTTCGCATGGAAGCCATCTGACATGCCAGGTGTCCCGAGGGAACTCGCTGAGCACAAACTCAACGCCGACCCCAAAGTGCGACCAGTAAAACAGTCGCTACGGCCCTTCAATGAAGAGCACTGTCGAGCAATCGCTGAAGAAGTATAGCACCTGCTAGCCGCAGGCTTCATTCGGCTAATCAAATACTCCAAGTGGCTGGCAAACCTAGTCCTGGTTATAAAAAAGAACTACACATGGATAATGTGTATCGACTACACCAACCTCAACAGCGCCTGCCCGAAGGAGGAGTTCGTCCTACCGCGCATCGATCAGATCATCGACTCGACCGTGGGATCGGAGTCGCTGTGCTTCCTCGACACTTACTTTGGTTATAACCAGATCAAGATGGCGGTCGAGGACGAGGAGAAGACGACGTTCACCATGCCATTCGGCGCCTTCTGCTACATGGCCATGACGTTCGGCCTCAAGAACGTCGGTGCCACATACCAGAGATGCATGCAGGAGTGCCTAGTGAGCCAAATTGGCCGCAACATTCATGTCTACATCGACAACGTGGTGGTAAAATCCACCCGCCAGGACGACCTGCTCGACGACCTGGCCGAAACCTTCGCAAACCTGCGGAGGTACAACATCAAGCTGAACCCCGGAAAATGCACCTTTGGCGTCCCCACCGGACAGCTCCTAGGATATGTAGTCTCCAAGCGAGGCATCGAAGCCAACCCCACCAAGATCAACATCATCGTGCGACTCGGGAAACCCGAGTGCCTACGCAACGTCCAGAAGTTGGCAGGGCGAGTCGCGGCCCTCGGTCGCTTCATCCCCCGACTAGGCGAGAAGGCAATGCCCCTCTACCGCCTGATGCGCAAGAACCCCATGTTCCAATGGGACGCGGAAGCTGACGACGCACTCAAAGCGCTCAAAGAAGTGCTACTCGTGGCTCCACTCCTCGCCGCTCCACTCGACAAAGAGCCAATGCTCGTCTACGTCGCGGCCTCCACTCGAGTCGTCAGCGCCATGATGGTCGTCGAACGACCGGAGGAGGGCAAGGAGCGCCTCATATAGCGCCCTGTCTACTACATCAGCGAAGTCCTGATAGATTCACGACAGCGCTACCCGCAGTACCAAAAACTGGTGTACGCGGTATTCCGAGCTCAGCGGCGACTCCCACACTACTTCCAGGAGCACCTGATCACGGTGGTTTCCTCCGCACCTCTGCAAGACATAATACGCAACCGCGAGGTGACCGGGTGAGTCACCAAGTGAGCCGTCGAAATCGGTGTCCACAACATCAAATACGAGCCTCGCAAAGCAATCAAGTCACAAGCCCTAGCTGATTTCCTCGTAGATTGGGAAGAAGCACAGCAGCCGGAGAAGCTCCCGTACCTCCACTACTGGTCGCTCCATTTTGATGGCTCCAAGAACACCGACGGCGCATGGGCAGGGGTCATACTGACCTCTCCCAAAGGAGACAAGCTCCGCTACGTGCTCCACCTCAACTTCAAGCCCTGCACCAACAACATGGCAGAATACGAGGCCCTCCTTCACGGCATGAGAGCCGCTAAGGAGATGAACGTCAACCGCTTACGATGCTATGGCGACTCCGACCTAGTCACCGGCCAGGTCGCCGGGACATGTGACGCCATCTCTCCAACAATGATTGTGTACCACCAAGCGGTAGACCAGCTGGGAGGGCACTTTGACGGCTATTCCGTCGAGTGGATTGATAGACGCAAGAACGAGGAGGCAGACGCCCTCTCCCGCATCGGGTCGGCTTGACAAGCACCACCAGTAGGTGTCTTCCTCGACACCATCTACAAACCTTCGGTCAGCCCACCAAAGGAGATCGACGTCGGGATACCGCTGCAACCAGAGCCGGGCCTAGTCGCCATGGTTGTGGAGCCTAATGACTAGACAGCACCATACGTCGCCTTCCTGGAGCACAAGATCCTACCAAGCAACGAGACTGAGGCGCGAATGATCGTGCGCTGCTGCAAATCCTTTGTCATCATCAACGGTGAGCTCCACAGACGCAACGTGACTGGCGTGTTCCAGTGCTGCGTACAGCCAGAAGAAGGCCGCAAGATCCTCTAGGACATTCACGCTGGCGACTGCGGCCATCACGCCGGCGCCAAGTTGCTAGTCGCCAAGGCCATGCGGCACGGTTTCTACTGGCTCACCGCACACGCCGATGCCACCAACATCGTCCAGGGATGCGTCGACTGCTAGAAGTACGCCCACCAGACGCACCTCCCTGGTTCGGCACTCAAGACCATCCCCATTACATGGCCATTCGCCGTATGGGGCATGGACATGGTAGGCTCTTTCAAGAAGGCCCCATCTGGCTTCACCCATCTCCTGGTCACGGTTGACAAGTTCACCAAATGGGTCGAGGCCAAGCCAATAAAAAAGTGTGACGGCAAGACGGCCACCAAGTTCTTACGCGAGCTCATTTACGGATAGGCTACCCGCACAGCATCATCACAGACAACGGCACAAACTTCGCCAAAGGGGCCATGGCAGAATTCTGTGAAGAACATGGCGTACAACTCGACCTCGCTTCAGTCGCCCACCCGGAGTCAAACGGCCAAGCAGAACGCGCCAACCAGAGCGTCCTCCACGGGCTCAAGCCGCGACTCCAGGTGCCCCTCGAGCGCACCCCAGGATGCTGGATCGACGAGCTCCCCTCCGTAATATGGGGGATCCGCACTTCCGTCAATCGCTCCACCGGGTTCACACCCTTCTTCGTGGTGTACGGCGCCGAGGCTGTAATGCCAACTGACCTGGAACACGATTCACCTCGAGTCGGCAACTACGTCGAGGCGACCAACAAAGTCGCCCGCCAAGACAGTATCGATCAACTCGACGAGGCACACGACCTGGCTTGCTCTCGCACCACCATATACCAGCAAGGACTCCGCCGCTACCACAGCCGTCGAGTATGAACTCGCACCTTCTAGGAAGGCGACCTGGTCCTACGACTAGCCCAAGACAAGAAAGGCATGCACAAACTCTCCCCCCATGGAAGGGGCCATTCACCAGAGGAAGAGTCCTCGGCAATGACGCCTACTACCTCATCAACATACGGGGGTGACGGCCAGCTCGAGGTCGGGAGGCCATGGAATGTAAACCTCCTCAGAAAGTTCTATACATAGAACCTCAAATTGTACTCAGCTGGCATATATAATGAAATTCACTCGGATCGCACAAATTGTGTCTACTCGCCATATTCTTGTGCCACTCACACTCGTACATATTAGCAATATGCTACTCACGGAAGTCAACCTCTAGTCGAGCAACCGACATGGCTAAGTAGTGCGGCACAAGGGCACCGGAAATACTCGGGCCTTGGGTCGTCCACGAAAATGCCAACCCGGAGCTACCATTGGAGTCGCCCAGCCCGACTGGCCCACCGGGCCAAGACAACCGGTACACGCTTCTCACAGCGACCTGTCCCTCCCATCCTCGCGCAAAGCGACTCGAACGGTTAAGTACCACGCACGGGGACTCCGCAAAACAGGAACCCCCACGCAGCTCGGGAACACACCAAGTAAAAGAGCTGCCTTGGACTCGCCAAGCGACTGGCTCTCCAGGCCAGGGGAGGAGACGTGTTACAAACAACGCATTAACAACCTACAACAGGAACGCGACCAATATGGTTGAGCACCACGCTCGGGGACTCGCCTACAAAACAATCCCACTCGCGCTCGGGGACTCGCCACTCAGAAGACGCGAGAGATAAAACAATGCACAACCAAAACAAAACACAAAAGTATACAATCGAGTTATACCCCATTAAAGGGCGGACACGCTCGGGGACTCGCTCAATCAAAAATAAACACACCACACAACCGTAGTCGCAATACGAGTCGATTGACTCCCCTTGGCATACATTACAAAATACATTACAGCAGTTGCCACCTGGCATACATCACAAACTGCCCAACTACATTGTTTATTCCACAGGTCCTGATGAAGAAGCACCACCACCCCCCTTGACATGAACAAAAGGCTGCCACGGGTTCGTCGGGTACGTCATCAGTGACTTCGACAACGCCGGCCAGAAGGGTTGCTCCAACTTCATATCACGATGCTCCGGCTCGGGGTCGCCAGGCGCCAACACCATCTCCTGGTATGGAAGCAGATCCCCCATAGCCAGGACCCGATCGGCGTAAGGGGCGGCCTTCGCAGTCAGCTTCAGTACCTCTGACATCTCCACCATGCTGGTCGCCGATGGGTAGCCACTCGTCACATCGTCAAGGTCGAAGTCATTGGGGAAGTGGGCGAGACCCAAGCTCAATGCTGTGGTGGCCCCGCGCCTAAACACCGAGCGCGCCATCCACTCCACGATGACATGCACCTCCTCCAGATAGCGCCACACCTCCGTAAGCCCCCTAGGAATAACCTCGGTAGGGGACATGCCTTGAAGAACCGCTTGGACACATAACGCCGAAGCCGTGGCCACGTTCACCACGGCAGTCACGCACTGCGAAGCGTTGAAGGTATGAACCACCGGGTCGCTTTGGCCTATCACACCTGCAAAATCAGACGTCAGTGAAACTATGGACCTCCCCAATCAGGGACTCGCCGAACAAGTCAGGCAAAGACGGAGACTCACCAAGGAGTTTGCGACAGTTCTCCGTGACATGCTTCTCCAAGGAGGCTTGCTCATTGCGCAGCCCCACGATGATCGAATCCACGGCCTTGCATTCCTCCTCAGCTGCAGCGACAGTAGCCTTCACTCGGTCCTCCGAAGAAACTGAGGCCGCTCTCGCCTCCTCCAAGTCTTGGATTAGGGAGGTAATTCGCCCATTCGCCGTGTCCAGGTCGGTGACTGGAACATACCCTTCGTGAGCCTTGGAAATCGCAGCCGGGAAACCATCTGAAAGAGAAACCATCAGCGCGCCATACACCAATAGTTCACACTTGACAGAGGAAAGGACAGAAAAGCAGATACTTACACATAGTTTCCTGAAGCCGCTGGTTTGCCTCCTGCGCTTCGCGCAGATCCCGCTCCAAGCGCTCCCTCGCAGCCTGCCGATCGGTCGATTCCCTTTGCAAACCCTGCAAACAAACAACACATCTCAGCACTTACCAAAATCAACATCTAGTTCCTAGCCGCTGAAATTCAGCGACTAAGAACTCGGGGACCGGAGAGTAGGAAAAAAGTTAAATTCCTAGCCGCTGAAATTCAGCAACTAGGAATTAAGGGACTAGAGAGTAGAAAGAAGTTTAGTTCCCAGCTGCTGAAATTCAGCGACTAAGAACTCAGGGACTAGACATACCTGAATAGCGGCGCCAAGCATCCTATGAAGTTCTCCGGCGTCAGTCGACAGGATCGTGAAGGAAGTGCGCCCATGACGGGACCCAATGTCCGCATCCACGATCTCCGGACTCTGTGGAGACTGGGTGTCCGCCACGCCTGGAAACCCCCTAGCCATGAAGCGTGGGAACATCGCCGACGCTCTGGTGGGGGCACTGGTTGTCGGGGCCAGCGCTTCCGGCGTGGCCGCAACCAAGACTGGCTCCAATCGCGCCGCCACCACTTCTTCGGCGACTGCCACAGCATCGGGCTCTGCGGTGCCATCCATGGCTGTGGCGTCGTCGGCACCCCCTTCTGCTTCTTCGCGCCTTCCGCGGTCGCCACATCTCTGGCGGATTTTCTCTTCTTGGGGAGGTCGCCCTCTCCCGTGGTGGCGGCCGGCAAAATCTTTGCCACCGAAGGACGACCAATTTTCTTGGCTCCAGATCTGCCTGAATTCCCACAGTCAATATAACGACAATAAAAAAACAAGAGGCGAGTCGGAATGAAGAACCAATACTCACTTAGCGACCGGGAGAACGCGGAGCCCGGTGCTGATGTGGGCAGGCTTGTCCAATTATGGACCCAGCTTGCGAGTGAGCCCCCTCTCAAAGATGTCTGAAGCCCATGACACCGCGGGCTTCCTCGATGACGAAGCCGCAGTCGCCGGAATCTCCGGCTCCGACGACGCGCCGCTCTCGACGGCTGCGGTGACTTAGACATCGCTGCCTCAGCCGCTTCCTGGCTTGGAACCCCCAAAACAGTTGGCGCAATCACCGCCAGGGGAACCTCTACCGCTGCCTCGGTGTCCTCGCCCTCCAACCCCTTCGCCACGATCGCAACCTCTGGGGCTTTGCACGAGACTTCGGGGGTGCCTTCATCGTCAGAGTCGTCATCTGACTCAAACACCACTGCCGACTTGGACGATGACATTGGCTTCTTCGCTGGTGACTTGGGCTTGCGTACGGGCTTCAACGCTGTAGCAGTACGCCGTGATGTATGCTCCTGCGCGACCTCGTCGCCTCCGTCGTGTTCGTCCAGGCTGTGACTTGCCTCGAACTCGCGCTGTTTCTGCATGCGGGTTTTGCGAGCCACAGGCGCTGGGGGAGGAACCTCCTCCTCCTCCCCATCGCTGTCGGAAGAGTCTTCCTCGGAGTCCTCCTCAAGCTCCTGGGGAACCTCTTCATCGAGCGGAGGAAGCCAGCCCTCCAACACCTGAAACACCTGAGAACCACCACGAGTAAACACCAAAGGCAGCGACTGAGAATTGAGGTGCGGAAATAGCGACTGGGGAGAAAACTTATTCTGGGGGCTTCATTCTTCACGGGAGTGTATGGGGCGAGCCCGACCGACACGCTGGTGAACTCCGCGTCAGTGATCTTTTTCAGGGCGGCCTTGTAATCCTCGGCCTCCCATGATTCCTTGCTGGTTCGGGAGGGGTCGTGCTTCCCGCTGTATTCATACATCCAATGCGGCCGAGCCTCTAGCGGAACCAGGCGCCGCCCGAGCCAACAGTTGTAAAGGTTGATCAAAGTCAACCCCTGGTCCTTCAGCTTCTGGATCTGGTCCATCATTTCCACGACGGCCATCCTCTGGTCTTCGGGAAGCTTCTTCGGTGCCAACCGGTGAGGCTCACTCCTCTCGGCGACGAACTCGGGAAGTGCCACCTCGCCGGAGGGAGTGGATTCTTTCACGTAGAACCAGCTCTTCTTCCACTCGCTGGCGGCCTTCTTCAGTAGAAAGAGCTTGATGAAATTAGCCTTCGGCTTCAATTGGAACGTGACGCCACCTGTAGCCAATATCAAGCCACCGGATACCACGCGCCCGATGCGGCCATGGAAGAGCTCCAACCACAGCGGAAAATACGGTCTGCAACCGAGATAGCACTCGCAGAAGGCGAGGAAGATCGCCAGCTACTCGATGCTGTGCGGGCCGAGATTCGACGGTTTGATCGCGTAATACACGCATAAGCACCGGAAGAAGAGCGAGGTGGGGAATCCTAGACCCCTTTCTAGATGGCTGGGGAAGCAGATGAATTCGCCGGCTCTCGGCTTCGGCTCGGTCTCGGAGGAGGGGGGAACCCGCCAGTTCCCCTTGCGGAGGACTCTGGCATCCTCGAAGGACTTGAGCTGGGCTGTGGTGCATTTGGATTTTCCCCATGAGCCTTTGGGAGGAGAATATCATTTTGCGGCCCGAAAGTTGGGGTGGCGGCAACGCGGTACCCGAGTTCCCTGATATCAGCCGCGATGACTACAGTTGGCATGCCAAATACTCAGAGGGTCTTTTTTTGGCATGAATTCAACTTTGTGTTTCAATACAAAAAATCAGGCTAATGACCATCAAGTTGGGCCCCCCTGTCAGCTTTCGCTGTTATGTCGCTGCCGTCGTCGCTGCCATGTAGGCTTGCAGCGTTGGCACATGCATCCTTTACGCGTCTTCTTCTTCCTTCGGGGCGGCAATCTGTGGTCGCGGCCATGGCGCGGAGCTAGGACTTGGACAAACCTGCTCGGCCCGTTCTCCTCCCCATCCCGAATCGGAGCTCGCCCTCACCATGACCGCACCATTGGCACGGCGCGGGGACGGGAATTCATTCCTGGGTGAGATCTGTCACCATGCCGACCATGCTCGGTCCTGTTGGTCTCCTCCAGAATCCGAGCTCGTCGTCGCCGTGGTCGCACACGCACCAGCCATGGCGCCTTCCTCTCCGAACCCCAAAGCCACATCCACCCAGTTCGGCACAATGCCAACAAGGTGAAAATGCATCAAGTTTTCTTCTTGTGATTGTAGAAAAACATGTATGTACCGTGGCCGTAGCATACTCTAACAATGTACACATATATTGTTTACTAGATTTTCATTTGAAATTAGTAGCTCCGTGATGACGAAAAATAGAGAACCTAAATGGAATGACGATGACGACCATGTTCTGTACTTTGCATTGCATCAAAAAGTGCTCACTGATGAAGCAAGTTACCAAGAGAGTGGAGTTCATCAGCCATTGCAAAAAATATGTGAATAAATCAATGAGCGATTCAATGCAAATAAGCATAGAAAAGCTAGATCCATGTCATCAATCATCAATAGGTGGCACATTCTAGTGATGCGTTCAAATGCGTACACGATGTATCATTTGCTTGAAGTGGTTGTTATCCTGAGCAAAAATGCCTGGTATGCACATTACATTTGTATGTTCTATGCTGCAATTCTGTTGTTATGGGCGTGGAAAGAAAAGCTGGGCTTCACTGAATATTACGCAGTTAGGCCTAACTTAGTCTTACACAAATAAGCACAGCTTAGTCTTTACACATAAGCGTAACTAATGATAAAGATAAAGACAAATCGTTCATCGGATCTGCCAGTATGAGCACTAGGTCCCTAGAGCTGGTGGTATCGTCAGAACGAACCAGAATGCTGTGTTTGGCCGTCTTTCATTCTCCTTCAAATAGTACGACCCCACTGATGAGCCAATTGTAGCCCCCCCCGACGTGGATTCGGCTCCAGGTCGAATCTGGAGTGTCAACATGATAGGCGTGTGAGTGTGCAGCAAACACACAATCTGCTATCAACACTAGAAGTGCTGGCACCTCAGCAACAACGCCAGCATGTTCTTATTGGACTCCGGCAGCAGCCTCAGCAGGTATTTCGTCAGCTTCACCAGCAGCAGCATTAGCAAGTATTTCGTCAGCTTCACCAGCAACACCATCACCAAGTATTTTGTCATCTTCACCAGGAGCAACAACAGCTAGTTCTTCGTCAGCTCCACCACCACCAACACCACCACCACCACCAGCAGCAGCAGCATTAGGGGCCAGGGCTGCCTGAGCAATTACAGGTTCAACAGCTCTAGGGGCTCCGACAAAGAAATGGTAGTTGATCCCAAGAAACACAGATTGTCCCTTCAGATTGTTGACTCTGCTCCAGACTTGCTCTACTGGGTCTTCGGATGGGCATGCGGAGCTCGAGAAAACGTGACACCGCAGCGATGGGTATGAAGAAAGCTGTGTCCCCATATGTTCTATTGTATCACCAATGCTGTTTAGTGCTCCGTTGATATGAATCCACAAGAGTTCATCATCATGTTTTGTGTTGTCTCTGAGAGGTGCCAGGAACCAGCGCCGTGTCCCAAGTTCAGCATCTGCTACTGCATCTTCGATGACAGGAGCTAGAATGATGCGCGGGGCTGCGTGGGTACCTGCGTGTTACTAACAGTCAGGAAGCAGAATTTTGAATGGGATTTTACATGCTATATGACACCATGACTCACCCCAAATGGACAGCTCCCAAACACGCACGTCGCCGCTAGGTTCAGTGACCGCATAAATGCGTTGCGGTCTGTACGAAGAGTAGTCGTAGGTGAAGACGGCGTCGACATACTTCTCCGGCCACAGGAAGTCGTCGCGCAAGACTATCCATTCCTTGTATTCTGGGCATCTAATGAATGTGATTGCCTTGTCGAACACCACTAAGAGGTCGTACTCCCAGTTCTTCCACGCCCCCTCCCGTGGTCTATGTGGGAGCTGTACCTTCACGAGGTCAAGTTCTGCCATGTTGAACCTGTAAGCGAATTCGGAAATGGGCGGCGGCCACCCGATGTTGAATGCAGTAATGCCGTCACCCTTCAAAGATGGCACTGCAAGTCTCTTCGATCTGTAGCCATTTTTTAGAGTCCAAGTACTGCCATCCTGTGATAAAAGGACCAACCACTCGCCGTTGCCACCCACCCAGTTCTGGTCATCTTCCATTTCCGTCTCTTCTTCTTCCTTGATATTCACCACTACTGATTCGGACCACTTATCCAGCAGCATCAGTTTTGCATGAATATTCTGCAGAGTTTGTTGTCAGTTGGTACAATAAACTAGCATGGATTCCATTGTAGATACAATTTGACAACCGAGCCTTCAGATTAAAGTACACAAAATATCGCCTAAATACGAGTGTCTCCTCAGATATCGCCTAAATTGTGCCTGTGTCACTATGAAGATACTCAATATATGGAGTAGTAGCAGAGCCCCCAGAACAAACTCCTGATGATGATCATAATTAAATAGCTCGGGGCATAACAGCCTTAAATCGTCTAATCTATTTGTTTTTATTTTAGGAAATGGAATATCACCTAGCAGGCATTCCATTGCAAAATCGAAATTGACAACTCGTCTATCACCTAAAGTAAGACAGTGTCACTACAAAAATACTAGAATATCAAGTACGAGAAGAGCTTCCGCTGTACAGAATAGTCTTAAATGGTTCTTGTTCAAACTACGTGTGCACACAACACGTTCGACGAAAGGAACATAGGATTCCGATGAGAGTTTAGCACATATGCATCAATGAACGAATAAGCTAGATACTAGAACTTATGTGGCCATCACGGTTGTCTGGCAATTTGCTGTTATCGGGGTAAAGAAGGCCTGGCGTGCCGAACGGTTGTTTGTCCATGTTCTGCATCGTCACACGGTAGCCAGGGATGCAGCGAGCGAGGCGGCCGACTGAGATGATGTCCAACTCTGAGGCGATCCTGTGCACGTTCGTGGCGCTGAGGTTTGGCCATCCCCAATCCTCACAGTAGCGGTCGCCCTGGCCATCCGCGTCGTCGTCGCATGCCTTTCGCTTCAGCCTGCTGCTACCCCAAGCTCTACCCATAGCGGCAAATGGAGTCTAGAATCCGGTAGATTAATGGAGGCATTGTGATAAGGAGGTGGATGGATTCGAGAGGGGGTGGAATCAGGGATGGGGGCAGTTGTTCGAGTGGGGAGCGAATCTGCAAGGAACCGCCGCCGCCACCGGTTCTCGTCCACGTGGAAGAAAAGAAGGGGGGGCGTAGTTATTGAGGGCGGGCACCGGAACCGTCTAGAGGAAGTGAAAAAATAAATCGTAAAAGGGAAATGTGTGGCCCGCCTGTCAGTGAGTGAAGGTCGGCACGCGCAAACATGCCTACGTTTGAATTGATTCCACCGCATGCAAGTGGCGCAGAACAAATTTTAGGAAGTGCTAGCGTCGACATGTAAAACCGCCGTTTTTCGCCACCTTCACCCTACTACGAACGGTAGTGCACATTCCAGATATTGGTAAGGGCGGTTCCAATCTTTCACTTCTCCGTCTCATTTCCTCCTCCACGGCCTCGCCGTCTTTCTCCTCCACGGCCTCATCCATTTCCTCCACGACCGCATCACCCTCTTCCTCCATATCCTTTCCCTCTTGCCTGTAGTCATGGAATCTCCGGACGTCCGAAACGACGGCAGTCAAGAAACTGCGCACTTCGACATCAAAGTACATGGCGAGAAGAAGATCGATGTCGTCTACACCACCGACCCTCGGACGGTGAGGAACACTCTGAATAATTACACGAGTTGGCTGTAGTTCAAAGAAAACAGGTTCTTCTCAACCTCGAGTATAGCCGTGATCACCGTAGGATCGCCGTGGTGCAACTCTCCATGAAGGGGCACGTCCTCGTATACCAGCCTTTTTGTGAGAAGGGGGATGACGGGATCTGGTAGACTTTGCTGTCTTTTTGTTCCTGAACCGTCTGTTTGCAAAAGTTATTGCTATATTATTTGTGTGAATTCATTTTCATGCAGGTGGGGCGAAAGCATTAGGGATCTGTTTCATGACTTTCTCGTGAACCAGCACATAACATTTACCAGTGTTGACATCACGAATGATAGTAAACTGCTTGAAAGCCCGACTATCAACATTAGAATCCCAAAGGAGTGCAGAGTGGACATCCAGGATATTTACTAGATCCCAGGGACGAAGGGCAGCAAGACCGGGATGGCCGCTCTTGCCTCCGAACTCATAGACCCGTGGTATGCTGACATGAAGGACAGATTGCCCAGGTGTTCGTGGAGGCGTTTAGGGCACGATTACTGGGAGGATAAGCCACTTTCTGAACCTAATCTGAAGTACGCTGCAATTGACGGGTATGTTAGCCACGATCTATACCGCCAAATTGTAAAATCTCATTCCAGGCATCGCATCATTGAACCACCACCAAGGCAGGTTGTTTGTCCCAGATGCCGGAGTGTAGATGAATCTACAAACCGGGGCAAGCGACCAAAGTCATCCTAGGATCGGTTGCCTTCTCCAACAGGCTGGGATGTAGACTATTAGTGCATGATTGTTGTGTTTATGAAAACATGTTATTTCATAAGTACACTATGTGAGTAATTACGAACTGCTGTGTATTACCTTTGTCAAACTATAATCTGGTTTATGACTGTATCCTTCTCTATAATCTGGGTTTGGTTATGACTTATGACTGTATCACACCTTATGCATGTCAGTCATGGATTCTGCCGCATGCAAATGGCACAGACAGAATTTGTAAGAATGAATGTTGAGCATACAAAAGGGGAAATGTAATTCATACAGGTTAAGTAGCTAATAGCACAGGGATCATACGAGCTTGGTTCTTACACACAGAATGCTTAGAAAATACATGCGAGATAAAATACAGGCGAGATAAAACTAGGAACAAAATGCGAAACTAGTAGTGGTAAGCTACATGCGAGATAAAATACAGGCTAGATCCTGTTGAGCATCTCATAGCAGACATACGCATCCCTGGCTGCGTACTTGATCGCATCGTAATCCAGGTGCCTCCACTCACATCGCCCGTGCAGGTGCTTCGGGAACTCGATTTTCATGCTGGCATACTCGCGGTCAATGATGTCGGAAGCGAGTCTAGCCATGCTGGCTTTCCCTGTACCGCCATCCGGGTACCTCCAGAAACGTTGGAGATCGATGTGATTGATGACATGAACGAGCAGATCCTGTTCTAGCTTCGGAGTGTCGTTCTTGATGTCGATGCTGGCGAAGTAGATCTCCCTCCTGTGTAGGAACTCGAGAAGCTCCGGGCATACAGATTTGGCCCTACATATGTGATATAGTAGGCAGTGGTTGTGCATGGACAGCTGCAAAAGCGCCGTCCTCTTCCTATCTCTGGTATACTCAAGGTCAAGGCCGACGATCTTGTACCTCTCCATCGGCTCCTGTAGCCACCGCTCATACATTGCGATGACCTTGGCCACCTCCGCTGATGCATTTGTGTGGACGACCGTCAGCTTGGTGGTGCCATGGGCGGTGACGATGTACTCATCAGTGTAGTCGCTCCCGTCACCGAACACGCCGTACTCTGCGTCCATGGCAGCAGCTAATGCGGCGGCGGTGGCCTAGGGTCGGTAGCGGTGGCTGGGACTGGGCGTGGAGGTGGAGTGATCTGTTGTGGTGGTATGGCTAGGCGGAGGCAGTGCCTGCGGCAGCGCCGATGGTTCTTGCGGTGGCGGCGCTGGCGGAAGGAATGAGTTGGGGATTTTTGCACAGTGATGTGCTGAGGAGACGGAAGGCGATGCTTAAATTCCGTTTACCAATATTCCGGTCATACCCATGCGGAAGCAAGTTTGACCGGGCGAGCACTGATGGTTTCCAATCCTAGCGATTAAATTCGGCGTCCGTCCCGGTAAGCGATGGGACGGGTGTGCGACGTGGCTTTGGCATGGCAGAGACCGGTCACGTACACCACCGTCCCATTGCCGATCCGCAGCGGGTGCGCGGTGCTGACACAACGTAACGTGACAGGACAGAAGGAAGTGTATAGTTATTATTAATTCCTAACAAGTTTAAGAAGTGTAAGCATAGACATGGACCTAGCATCCCTGCACCTCGGGGTAGCCACCCAGCCGATCAGGCCTGCCGATTGCGCAAAGCTTGTCTCGAATTTGCCAAAATGAAGCTCGTTTGCCCATGCTTCTATAAGTTTCTCTGTAGGACACTTGTGTAAGCATGCACGATCAAGCAACTTTGCAACACACGTGTTGGTGGAAAAGCATTAGGTTTCAATGCACCACATAGTTTAGTGATTTAGAATAGCTACATTGTGGAGCTCAAGCCAAATTGCATGGTAAAGCTAAATTCAGCTTTTTGTCAGATTTAGCTATAGCAACATTGTGTCTCGTTTGTCCTCACTTTTTCCCTCCCGATATTCTGAAGCCCTCATATGTGCTCGGAGGGGGGTGCCGTCTGGTCAAAGGCTTGGCCGTTACATGCGCCATGACGCCTAAAGTGGAAGTTTTTTTTTTGTTATTTGGCCTTTTTAAGGGCGCCTTTTCCCCTCTCACTCTAACAGTTGTGTTTTTGCCCAAAAAGTTAGGGAATCTAGAGCAGCTTCTCTCTTCATTCATTGTTCCTTTTGCGATCATTTTTCCCCAATCTGGTAGCAAATCTAGAGCAGCAAAACAAACCAGCACCATAAATAAATTCAGTAAACAGAGCAGATGTAGATAAAGCAGCTAATATAGGTTATATAGTACCGTACTCAACGAGGTTCGACAATTAGGCTGCTCAGTAGAAGCAGCAACGGACTGCTTCAACACAGACAAGACAAAAGAAGCTGCTTTACAGCAGTAGCAGCAGCAGCAGTAGCTGATAAGTGGCCCCTCGTGGCCTCTGCCAGGAGGGCATCCGCCTCCTCCCTCTAGCGCCTCCTCCACTTCTTGCTGCCCAGCCCCTTGACCTTGGGCACCTTGGGTCTGATCGGGGGCATGCGACCCTCCTCGATAGCCACCTTGTGGAGGTTGCGGAGGTGAAGACCGAGCGCCTGGTGCTTGGCCCTGAAGCCGTGGATGTTCACGGACTCGTCGTAGGTCCTCACGTCCTCGGCATGCTTCACGAGGGAGTTGAAGTCTGTGGCGCGGAGCCACCTGGTGGGGCAGAAGGGGCACCTGTACACGTCACCAGCAAAGAAGTTGTTCTACTGACCGGACTTTAGCCTCCTCCGCACATGACGAGCCTTGGTGTCCTGTGACTCGTCGTCGCTGCGGAGGTCGCTGCTATCCTCCTATTGGAAAAAAACAGTAGAGTGAAATAAGGACATGATTGAGATACTTGATTATCGGGATTGATTTTTTTGCATAAATTAACCGAATGAGATTCTCCCGATTATTCCCCAAATCTCAAAACAAATCGAATACTGATCCCAACTACGAACAGGGGGATTCATCGAAAATCAAGATCTAACACAATAGGATTAGCTACTGTAAAAAATAAGAACAGCCGAGCCCTAATAACATACGATCTAGCATCCAACGATGGGAACGGGGGAAGAACAAGGGAAGGGGAGAAAACCCTGGTTACCCTCAGACCACAGGTCGACGATGCTGGTGTCGTAGGGGTTCTCCGGCCTTATGTAGACAACCTCCTCATAGGGGTCCCCGCCGAGTGGGATCTGTCCGAGACCAGCGGGGGCCTCCTCGCCGGTGGATGCGGGGACGGCGACAGGGGGCTCCTCGCCGGTGGCCTTGGAGGCGCCCGATGGCCACCGCGCCGATCTTCTCCATCGCTGGCGTGGTTGGGGTTTTTGTTGGGTGTTTTTGCAGAAGGTGATGGGACAGTGGAGACGGTTGAGTGAGCGAGTGCATGATGAGTGGAAGTGGGGAGGCCTCTATTAAAGGAGGTAAGAGGCATTTCGTTGCACTACCGTGAACCGCGTACGCTAATGCACCGTGCACGGCCACACATGTCCGCTACCGCCCCGTGCACCGCACACACATACCGTGAGTCACGTTTTTTTCCCTCGTGTCTAACCAAGGCGATTCAATTGTACTAAGTTTTGCCCACCAACCGTTGATCCTTTGTGATCTAGCATACATGATAACCCTTATATCTATCGGGGGCACCCCTCTATCCATGCAAAATAACGAGTATGCCACCGGAACTTTAACAACATAAACAGATGAACTTGAATATATTTTGAAGGGTACGAAAATAGAATACCCATAGTTTGAGGGTCTAGATACGGTAAGAGAACTAAATATTATTAGTGGCCGGGCCAGCATAGTGATGGGGTTGGTCGGATAGAAGTTGCTGATTCCTTGGCATAAGCAGCGTGCTTAGCCTTGGTCGCCGACTTGTGTTTACTAGCTGGGCTTTTACCGATGCCAACCGCATGCAGAATCAAGCTGGCAATCCTCGGGTTGACTCCTTTATTACAAAAAGGGCACCTGAGCTCCCCAAGTCGAGTGCGGAAAGGGATTATCCCGCTCTTGAGCTTCTTCATGACATGGCGGCTCTTGTTGTTCCTGGTCTCCTTGTCAGAGTCCATCTCACTTGAATACACCTGTAATGTATGGAATACAAACCGAAATGAGCAAAATAATAAATATATATTCCTTCCACCATTCCAAGTTACTTTCGATGCAATAACATGTCTATACATGTTCAGCAGTTCATTACGGTCGTCTCCATAGCTCGCTCCTCAATTAATGTGGTTTGTGTTCTTGGTAACTTATTAATAAATAAATAATGTGGATTCATTCAGAACATACTAGATCTCTCCATGTACCGGTTCGTACGTTGCATCTAATCATTAGTACTAGATTTTTTTTATGACGCCTGGATAGATTAAGCTCGAGCAGAAAATATGAAACATGGAGAAATAGATGTACCTCTAGGTACACTAGCGGAGCATGTTCGTCGAACTCCACACCCTCATCGGCCGCCTCTGAAGTCGTCAGCACCGGTGTGCAACATGGTCCCCCAAGGGGTTGAACTGCACGTCCTCCTCGGCCTGTGCTGCGTGATGCTCCTCCAGATCTGCCGCGTGAAGCACCACCCCCGACGGCGATGCCCGGACACTCACCCCCACGCACTAGTTTCATGGAGAAGGTTCGTGCAAGTATGTTTAAGATTGTGGGGTTTTGCTGGATAGGGAAGAGAGAGTAGTGGATGATGTGCGAATGGAGGACCCGGTAGGCTGGGTTTTTTAATGCGGGGACATTTAGGACTCCTCGAGGGCCCCGGTGTGACAACTACTTCCGGCTGGGGCTCTCGTCGTGGAAGTTCGTGTGGTGGGGGGTCTGACGAAGTGAGTAGTGCAGGCGCGCTGTGTAGTAAAAATGGTATAGCCGGTGGTCTGTGGATGACCAGTTGCCATGCAGTAGACTTGTAGCCTTTGCAGACAAGATAAACATGACATGACCACTCGACGACTTTTCCATGGACGCCATCGTGTTCCTTCTTGTAGAAGTCTCATTGAGGGAGACGTCTGTGCTATCTCGCGCTGTCCTGTGAAGGGCACGACGTGTGCAACGAGCCTCGTTGGATCACACAGGATCAACGGTTGGTGCGCACGATCCGCGTGACACTGTGACAACCAATCACGGCGTAGCAGACAGAGTGGGCACAGGTTTGGGCTACTACGAAAGAGAGAGAGAGAGAGAGAGAG